>JAMZAV010005669.1:0-41218 GCA_024449915.1 Sweltsa coloradensis
GTGAAAAAAGCCATAGTAGGTCTGCTAACAAAATCACGGCCAGGTCATGTACGGTCGGCCAGTGATAGACCGGGTCTCGCTCGCAGTCGTTCGAGCGAGTCGCTGGGTGAAACATGTACTGTCTGCTACAATAAATCAGGTCTGTAACTGTACCGGTACTCTTTCGGATGGTATGCCCCAACTTTTTTTTCCATTAAAAACAATTCAACCTTTAACGTCGCTATTTCAAACGAAAGTACTTTTCCTTTGGAAGTGTTTTATATTTTAAATTAGCAACGTTAAAGGTTTTGTAGGTGGAGTATTTTAGTGAAAAAGGTTAGTACTGACCGCCATGTTGGCGTAGTGTTGTAAAGTTGGGGCATACCATCCGAAAGAGTACCCTGTAGCCTACTCTATATCTATTGTCTTATCCCTGTTTGGAGGTTCCCGAACATATTAGGCGGTAGGGGGAGGCCTACAGTAGCTGGACATGGCCTCTATTTCCTTGTTTGCTGTTGCTATAAGGTTGTAAGGCCGCGTTCACACAACAGTGTTTTAGTCTTAAGAAATTGTGGTAAAAATGCCGTATAGCGCCTCACGCAAAATACACGTGGAAAGGGTGGTACTTTTTCGGTTGGTAGGCCTATGGATAGTTTTTTTTAGGTGTAGGCCTACCTACCTACAAAACCTTTAACGTCGATATTTTAAATCTAAATTACCTACAAAACCTTTAACGTGGCTATTTTAAATCTAAAGTACCTACGGTGCTTGTTCATTAACGGGACCCCCCTCCAAAAAATGTAAAAATTAAGTAAAAACATTTCATTAGTCAATCATAACTACTACATCTACTTCATCTGAGTTTCAGGAGGTCAGGAAAACACAATTATTTTGAACAAAGCCTCGAAAACATCCTTTCCGGCTACATACTTTGCGCCAGGAGTGACACGGCCTACGCCAACAAACTCCTCTTACAAAACCTTTTACGTCGCTATTTTAAATTTAAATGACTGTCAATGGAAAAGTACTTTTGTTTAAAATAGTGACGTTAAAGGTTTTGAAGGTTCATTTGGTGTCCGTGAACGTCAATGTCAGCTGCACGGCGACGACTGCTCTCATGTAGGCCTACGCGTTCCAATGGACTGTACTCGCCTGAGTCACGTTGAACGTGTGAGTCAAGTTCACTGTCAGAGTCATATTCAACTCCTCGCAAGTTGTAATTATTTATTGTAAACAGAAATAAGTAAAAAAAATGACGAGGGGGACCAATTAGGCCTAACAAAATATTGAGGGGGGTCCCGTTAATGAACAAGTACCGTACCTACTGATCAAAAACTGTCCATACCAACCGAAAGAGTTCCGAAAAGCTTAGGTAGCCTACGCGGGAGGGGGGGGGGGGGGCGAAGCGCGTATGTTTTAAATAATAATAAAAATAATAATAATAATAATAATGCAAGACTTAGGCCTACGCGCTTCGCGCCCCCTCCCCCTTTCCCGCGTACCTAAGCGTTTCGTGGAATATCACAGTGTTGAAAATAGTGTATTTTGCGTGAGGCGCTGTACGGCATAATTACCGAAATGGTTAAATTGTTACTACGAAAACGCTTAAGTCCCGCCGCGTTGTTGGATGAGCGTAATTGGTGCATTGAGCTGCCATGTGTTACGCAGATTTTCAGTTGTTCTATGAAAAATCATTATGCCTACTTCGTCGAAGATTTTTTTTAAATTAAATGAAATGAAATTAAAAATTAACTTAATTTTTTTTTAGTATAGATTGGAGAAGGGTTGACAGGTTGGGAAAGCATAGAGAACATAAAACCCAGCCGGAAGGGCTGGGGGCGACAAAACTTTTCACCTGCTGATGACAACTGCAGCTAATTTTAAAGTTGTTTGTTACTTAATCCACGACGCGTTTCGTCCTTCTGGGACTCATCAGGCGGATGGTGGCCACTAAAAATCAGCTAGCTACATGCAAACAAAACTCACAATACATAACCAAACCTGTGGTAGGGCCACGCAAGAAGTAAATTCTGCATGCATGTTGTCATCATCAGCAAAGTTACTTCACACACCATTCATACTGGGGCACACAGTCAGCACAAACAGTAAGAGGGCTTCCCTCCCAACTCTGGTGCTCGGGAGACAAGAAATCCATGACTTACCCTGGATTCGAACCAGGACCCTGGCAAACAAGAGAAAAGCTGCCCCTCCTGCTGTTGCTGGGCAAGGGTGCCACTTCATTCATTCTAAGAAAAAGGGTTAGAGATAGGAAGGATGGAAAGTCACAACACAGCACAACCAGTGAGGGGGCTTCCCTCCTAGACTCTGGTGCTTGGGCGACAAAAGAACCATGTCTTACCCTAGATTTGAACCAAGACCCGTGGCAACGAGAGAGGCTGCCCTACTTATTGTGACTGGGATTCGAAAACGAAAGGAAACAATACTACAAATTGCAAGCTCTTGGCTATAGCACAGGCACATGTGCTATACTAGCTCTTGGCTGCAGGCGAAGAGGTTGAAGGAAAAGACGAGTAGGGTCTAACAGGTTCATCACCTGCTAGGCACCCCCAGCAGGACAAGGAGTCACTTGTAAGGAACAAGGAAACATGGACCCACCTGTAAAGTAGGCTCGCCCATCTCGACCCCATGGTGAAGAAAGATAGAAAGTGATAGAGGTGTCAAAAGACTGGTTTGTTACAAATAGGAAAAGGCCAATTGGCTAGTTTAGTATAGATTGGAGAAGGGTTGACAGGTTGGGAAAGCATAGAGAACATAAAACCCAGCTTGAAGGGCTGGGGGCGACAAAACTTTTCACCTGCTGATGACAACTGCAGCTAATTTAAAGTTGTTTGTTACCTTAATCCACGACGCGTTTCGTCCTTCTGGGACTCATCAGGCGGATGGTGGCCACTAAAAATCAGCTAGCTTCATGCAAACAAAACTCACAACACATAACCAAACCTGTGGTAGGGCCACGCAAGAAGTAAATTCTGCATGCATGTTGTCATCATCAACAAAGTTACTTCACACACCATTCATACTGGGGCCCACAGTCAGCACAAACAGTAAGGGGGCTTCCCTCCCAACTCTGGTGCTCGGGAGACAAGAAATCCATGACTTACCCTGGATTCGAACCAGGACCCTTGGCAACAAGAGAAAAGCTGCCCCTCCTGCTGTTGCTGGGTAAAAATTTTTAAAAAAGAAAAATATCGTAAAATTGCAATTTTCAAAGAAATAATTATTCGATTGTGCTCAAATTTAACACGAATATATTAATTCATGAAATTAAGGTTCTGTGAAAAAATCATTACAATAGGATAAAGCATGTAGGAGTTATAATAAGTCGAAGAAATTTTTTAAAAATTGAAAAAAATCGTAAAATTGCGTTTTTTGTGAGAAAAAATTTCCCGATTGCGCTCAAAAACGTGGCCGTTCTAAGTTCAGAGATTTCGAAGGTCTCCAGAAAATTTCATCGCAATTGGAGTAGCGGTTTAGCCGGAGTCGTGCTAACAGACAGACAAAAATACAAAAAGAAAAAAAAAAAAAAACATTCCGGATTTTTTTCTCCAGTGTAGTGAAATGGAATCTTCGCTTCGCTCACTACGCTCATCCAATAAGAAATCCGATATCCTGATTTATTTATTTTATTTATTTATTATTTATTTAACGTCTATCCTATTCAGTTATAAAAACAGATTTACAAAGGAGGACAACTAAATAAGTCTAATTTACATAGATGCAGAAACTACAATAAACTACATTTAAGTACATAGGCCTATTTGAAATATTAGCATTACAACAAGCATTTAAACACAACAATTTTGTTAACAAATGAAAATAATATAAAATGTAGGCCTATTTAATTAATGAATCAAATATAAAAATGGGTGGGGAATGAAAAGAAAAGGGAAAAAGGAAAAAAAAAAGAAAAAAAAGAGGAAAAACAAACAAACATTAAATCAGAAAAACGAAAAGAAAAAAACTGATTTATTAGACGATCCTACTCAAACGAATATTAGGTTTGCGGTTTGTTTGCCAAAAATCAGGAACAGCAAATCAGGGAGTATAATCGTAGGTAGGTATACCTTATTTATTTATTTATTTGGACAACAAATAACAATACAAAGTAGGTACAGTTAAAGTTTATAACAGTTTTCACCGTGTAGTCCATTTTTGCTAAACATAGACTAGTTGTTACATAAGTATTAATATAATATATTATAGGTATTTTACAAAATAGTATAGGCCTATAGCCTATTATATGGTACCTCCTACTAATAATAAAATATAGCAATTATTAGGTAGTTCTGTCTGTCATAAAGTCTTTTATGCTGTAGTATGCCTTTTGTATTAGGAATTTAGCTAGTTCATTTTTGAATTTGATGTGTTCTGTTATGTTTTTTATTGATTGGGGGAGTTACCAGGTTTGTACGATATTGGTTAAGATGGAGGTTATTTTTGTTCCTTGTGTTGTGGGTGTGTATGCCACTGTTGACTGTGAGAGTGTGGATGTTTTTTCTTATGACTAAAATTGACTTGAGAATGTAAAGGCATGTAACTGTAAGAATGTTTAGTGTAATAAAGTAGGGTTTGCAATGCTCCGTCGGCTTAAGGGTACATAATGCCCTGATTGCTCGTTTTTGCGTGATGAATACCTTGTCGATATGAGTCGATATTCCCCAAAATTCGATTCCATATCTCAAGTGCGATTCAAATAGAGAAAAGTAACATATTTTAGCAGTTGATATGTTGCTTATTTGTTTGATGCTCTTAATTGCAAAACAAGCTGAGCTGAGTTTTGGTATTAGGGTGTTGATGTGGGCATGCCAGGTTAAGTTGTTATCTATTGTTATTCCCAATAATTTTGCTTGTGTAGATGATTCTACTGTGGATTTATCATGTGAATTTGTAATGCAAGGTATTTGGTTGAGTGATTTGTTTTTTTGGAATGAATGGAATTGAATAAATTTGGTTTTTGATGAGTTTAGCAGTTGTTTGTTCACCGTAAACCATTCGGTGGATTCGGTAATTCTTTTATCTGCCTTCTCTTGAAAAAAAAAAAAACTTTCGCGGAAGAAACCACCGAACGCGAATCTTTATTCTTGTGTTCAATCTTCATTTTTGTGTTCAAATCTTGATAACAGTTTAGTCCAAAAAAATCTTAACTCTAATATATAATTATATCAGATATATAATTATTTAAAATTGTTCATGTCAAAAACTGATCACAGCAATGATACAAGACACCTAACTCAAGTTGCAAGCTCCATCAGTGGGCAGTAACCAGACAATCTAGGCAGAAAAATATAATTGAAAATACATTAATTATATCATAATCAAAGCAATAATGAACAAACAAAGAGAAAAGCAAAATCATTAATAAGAACTTATGAAGGTAAATTAACATTAGCCCTACACAAATACACAGACAATAACCTACAAATAAATAGTAAAAAATCAATTCTTTGCTCTTTGATTCATTATCATTGCTTCAATTTTACTTTTAAATTGTACAATTCCTAGATCATTAAACTGGCTTCTAATATCATAAGAAATTGAATTCCAATAGGATATGCCTCTTTAGGCCTACATAAATGACTTCCTAAATGCTTCAGAATTTAATCTAGGAACTTCCAATGAGTTTATTAAAGTAGAATTGGTTAGTAATGTTTTAGTGGCATGTCATAATGAAGTTAGGCCCTACTCCTTTGATTGGTCCATCGTAAGAATTTTATTTTTGTTGTTTGTAAACGGAACAAATTTCTTAAGACTAAAACAATAGCAATTTAACACGTATGTCCTATCCCCTTACAACTAAACCAATTTTGTGTGAACACGGCCTTAATTAAGATGGCTGTAAAGAGTTGGCAAGAATAATCAACATACTGTGTCAAAGAAATAACTACCGCTTGAGTGGAAGCTCTGTCTATTATTTACTACCGGAACTCTGCTAGTTTGACAAAATCACCATTTTTTTTTTTGCCAAATCACTGGTTTCATAGGTTGCGTTCCGTTAACTGCTGGACGTACTAAACCAGTAAGCCAGCTTTACTGTACATCCGTTCCATTATAATAATAATAATAATAATAATAATAATAATAATAATAATAATAATAATAATAAGAATAACAATAATAATAAATGTATTTAGAGTCTACCCACTCAGTTAGGCCTATAACTGATTTTCAGTGGGGGACAGTAAATCAAAGCGACTAAGCCTACCCTGTAGGCCTGTCAGCTGCTGTCAGCAGTGTGCTGAGCGTCCCGTAAATTGCTGGCCTAGCGCCTTCAGTAACTGGTGGAAGTGCTGGAGGTTTTACGCTCAGTATCGCCAGTAAACCAGCTAGTGTCATGGCGGCGTTGAAATGTCAGTTTGCTTCCAAAGCTGATAAATTGATTTATTTGTCCAGAAAAAAATGAGATACGAGATATTGCCGTGGACTAAAAATAACAATAATAATTCGGGATGAGCTAAGGAAATTTATTTGCGAGCTTACACCTATTTTTTAATTCATAGCTTGCAATTAATGGGTCGATGAATTTAGGTCTAGGCCTAGGCTAGAAAACGGGCTTTAAATATTCCGACAAAAGAATTATTTATTTATTAAACCCATATTTGAGAATAAAAGTTAAATCTTCTTATTTTTCTTCAAGTTTACCCTAAATAATTAATATCATGTTTTAAATTGACTGCACGATTATTTTTCTGACATTTGCATTGCTAGTGCTGGATGCTGCAAGCTGGAACCATTACATTTTCTAGGCCTACTGACCACGCAGGCTAGCACTGTTGTTTACTGTGCTCCCAGTAGAGCTAGCAGGTAACGGAACGCACTTGACGGGAATAAAAAATAAATGCGCATAAACCAAATAAAAAAATAATTTTCCACTAGGCCTACACAACACACCAGCCACATGCCCATACTGAGTGAAGTTGGTCTTCCAACGAACCCAACAATCAACTCAAAATCCACGACATCTGACATCATAGAATTATGTTTTACAGCCAAACATAGAACAAAACAAATCAGTGACAAGTAGGTAGGTAAAACTTAACCAATAAAATCAATTTTTTAAATGGCGACCAGAAGACGAAAGTAAAAACGACCGATTCAAGCCAACTAAAAGTGATTAGGCCTAAATAAGTCCACCATTTTACCTCCACAAGATTTTGATTTTTTTTCACACTTTGAAAATATGAAGTCAAAAAAATATGTTAAAAAATCAGGCCTAGGCTATATTTGTTACACATTTGTATTTCTTCAGTTCTTTCCAAGCAGTGAAAGGGTTAATATGTAGTTATCTCCGTGTCCTTCCTCCACTCAATTGTGTTTCAATCATGTCCTTATAAACGCCATCCCCCGGCTGTTCCTCATTACTTTATTGATTTTATAGCCTCATCTACCTCTAGTCAATCTACAGAATGTTAGTAGTGTGATCATGAATATTAATTTATTTGTTAATTGTAATACCTACTGATTGTATTATATATATTTGTTTCAGCAACTAAGCCAGTTTTGGTACGATAATAAAACTGCAGATGTGTTGGCCAATGAAGCTATCAGAGTCGTCGGAACCACTGGAAGGATAGCACTGATATCATGTCCGACCTTGTATAACAGATTGAAGACCATATTACCTAGTTGCCAAGGTTGTATTAATTATCTTTAACATTTTTTTGCTTTAATTAATAACTTAGGGCAGCCTACTGGTAGTTTATTTAATTTAAATTAATAATGAGAAGCTAGCTGCCTATAGCTAGGCTTATAGCTTCACATTATTCTATAGTAGTGCCTGGCAGGTGCGTTGGAACATTTTTGCTATTAAATTATTAAATACAAAATTAATGTCACAAAAACACAACACCCTATGTTGAATGGTGAACCTTGGCGAATTGAAGTTTGAAACTATTTTGAGGTGGCGATATTGGCTGTGTACTGGATCAGCTAGGAAAAAATAGTTTTGATTTTCTAAAAGAGCCAGGTTTCAAAGCCATTCACTATATTTTGATTTGGTAGCATATTTTGGAAAATAGAAAAACACAGTCGAATAGCCTTAAGTGTTTTCCACAATTTTTCTACACCTAAAGGCCCACTAAAATTCACAACATAAATCATTAAATCTTCTGTGCAATTCACATTGTTCTTACTCCCATTTTTTTTTTTCTAGTTACGTTACTTGAATTTGATGAGAGATTTGCAACTTATGGTGAAGACTTCATCCGCTACGACTATAAACAACCCTTGGACATTCCACGTAACCTGGAAGGGGCTTTCGACATTGTTTTGGCCGACCCGCCGTTCTTATCGGAAGAGTGTTTGACGAAGACTGCCGTTACAATCAAGTTCCTTGCAAAGAGTAAAATTGTTCTCTGCACGGGAGCCATAATGGGAGATTTAGCTAATCGATTATTAAAGCTGTCTAAGGCTAGCTTTGAACCCAGGCATCAGAATAACTTGGCTAATGAATTTTCTTGCTTCTGTAATTACAATATTGACGAATACATTTTAGCAGTAGAAACTATTTAGGCTGCTTGCTGCCATAATATTTTTTTAGAAAATGCCCACACATTTGGTGGGCAACAAAACCAGTTTATTTTCAATTGTAATAGTATTGTAATTATTATGGACAATTGCCAATTATTTACAAAATTAATAATAAATGCATCCTTACAATTATTCCTTTGCTGAAACATTTTAATTTTAGTAATTATTTGGTACCTACCTACTGATTATGAAAGGTAATGAATGACTAGGGATGGGCAAATACGTACAGACCTACTTTTCTAAACGTGTACAATCTTGGCTATCGGCGCGTGGGCGCTACACAAATGTATGTTATTACTTATTAGCTTAAAGTTAAAAAGTATTCTAATATGTATTATGTTTAGTAATGTCCAACCTATGAAGATTGCCTAGTGTGCAACAGCAATGAGATCACAGTAAAAACTTTGTGCATTTAATATCCCTAAATGGTAAAAAAGGGTAGATAGACCTCAGCCGCAAACTTTTGGACAGCCGGTGGCCGGCTGGTCGCACATAACTAAGTCAACATAAAACAATACTACATATTTTGTTTATTGTTTTTAGAGAAACATCAAACAAGTACACCCATAAAATATGTTTACACGTGAGGGCGTCGACTGTCCCATCCCTAGTAATGATGTATGCAAGTTGAGTCCTACGATAACTCCTTCTCCTACTTTCTAATGCATATTTTTATTTTGTAATTTTGTAGGCTTTGCTATTTTTTTGTGTCTATCTAGGTGCCCGTTAGGGCGCCGCTCGCTACACACTCGGGCACCTTATACAGCAACGTAGATTTAAATTGAAATGGATCTAGTTGATTATCTTAGCAGTTCTCAGTTAAATCATACCAGATGTCTGTTTAAAATTTCAGCACAATCTATTCAGCAATTCAGCAGATTTTTATAGTACAAACACACACCTACGCACAGAATGACCGAAGTGCTGTTTAAATTGAATTGTAGACTACGTTCGCTGTGCTCACTCGTCTAATTAAGATTGCACAAATGTAGAAGGGTACATGAGCTTGGCCCTTGTTGTAGATCTCATTACTTTTGAGTGTGTAAGGTTTGGCTTTATTTTTACAAGTTTTTTGTATGTGTATTCTATTACGAACGGCTTATTTTGGAAATTAAGAAGAAGATTGTTTTGAACAAACATGCAAATAAATTTCATGACAAAATAAAGATAAATTATTGTATTTGTGGTAAAAATGAAATTTACACCTCTAAAAACGATGACTACATGTACAAGTTTTGGCACCAATTCACCACTTTTGAAAAGAGAAAAAAATACAGGTGCATTTATTTTCACCGCAAATACGGTACCTGACTAAAAAAGACTAATGGCGTTTTCCATTGGCCGCACTCAGTTCGCACTAGTGCGCCCTAGTGCGCACTGGATTGCCACTTGTCTTTCATTTGTTCAGTTTTGTAATGTTATTCAAGTGGAGGTTGACAACAATGACATCTATGCACTCGCCGAGTGCATGCCAATGGAAAACGCCATAAGAAACTACGTTTTTATAGTACAACCTACAAGTCATTGGTGCAGTAGGCCTATCAGTTGAGTTGTCAGATTTGACATTGCCAAAGCCACATGATGTGGAGGTTGGAGGGTCAATCAAATATATCACCCCTACGGCCACTGTAGGCTCTATTTTGATGCTGAATGGATGAACATATGAAAATGAGCACTACAAAATGTTTTAATTTTACTTCATCGTTATCTGTTACCATGCCCAACTCTGAGTTGGGTCGGCATTGAAGACAGGCCTCTCCATCTTCTTCTGTCCTGCCACCACTACTCTTCTTCCACCTCATTCCAGTCTCCTCCTCACTGTTCTACATCTTTTCTCACACTATTCTGCCATTGTTGTCGTCAGAACTGGACCCTGCAACAGAAACTCAACAAAAAGAAACTCTAGAAGAAGATAATCAGCAATCAAAGGGACTAGGCCCTGGAGAAGTCTCAAACCAGACAAAGGTAGACCAAAGGTTCGTTTTTTTGTCCTGCACTTTTCTGTGGTGCTGGTGTAGGGTGTAGACCGTAAACGTCGATAGTGTAGTAAACACTACAGGAAGACAAAAAACGCTTTTATGTAGCATCATTTGATTAGTTAAACAATTCTGTACAATATTGATTTCTATTTACGTTTGTATGAAATAAGTAATGTATGTAATATAAAACAATATTATTTCTGGTATAAAGCCTAGAAGAAATGTTGACATTACGTTAAAACACAGTTCAACTTAAGTTGCCGCCATCTTTTCACTGCACTACACCGCACACTCACCTCTGGAGCTGGTGTTACACCGCGGTAAAGTGTAAGTTTACACTGGACAAAATAACGCCGCAGTGTAAGTTGCACGGGGACAGAATAACGTGTTGGTGTTCTACACCCTGCACCAGCGACGGCAGTGCAGGACAAAAAAACGAACCTCAAGTCTCACAGTGCAACACGTGTATAAAAAGTGGGTTATGGGAGTGGACAAGTTAGGAAAGGCACAATCTCTAAGTAGTACAATCGAAAACCCTAGACCCATTAACTAAAACAATCAAGGATAGACAGGTAGTGGAATGCATACTACAACACTAAAAATGGAACAAATGGTTACAGAAGAACCAGGCATAACCCTAGGACTAGGCCTAGACCATGGAAGGAGCAGGACTAGGCCTAGGCCAACCACAACAAGCAATAGCCGAACTGGAACCCTACAGCAGAGACTCAAAAACAACAACAAACTCTAGAAGAAGAAAATCAACATCAAAGGGCCTAGGCCTTGGAGAAGTCCCAAACCAGACAAAGATAGACCAAGACTCACAGTTCAACGTGTGTGGGCAAAAGTGGGGTTATGGGAGCTGACAAGATGGAAAAGACACAAGCTAAAAGTAGTTTACCGAAAACCCTAGCCCTACAAACTGAAAACAATTAAGGATAGACTGGAAGTGGAATGCATACTACACACTAAAAATGGAATAAATTGTACAGAAGAAACCAGACATAAGCCTAGGATTAGCAGCGGAAGGAGCAGGACTAGGACAAGGCCTAGGCCAACCACAACAAACACTAACAAGACTAAATGTAGGTATGAGGAACCCAGTCATAGACACACGGAAGAAGAACGTAACAAGAAAAATAATTATGCCAATGAAACCCGTAAGCTTGAGAAGTGGGTCTTAGGGGAACTTAGAAAAAGAACGTTGGGGATACGGGAATAAGAGAGGAAAAAACAAAGGCTTTAAGTCTGAGGTGGTAAAAAGGGATGGTGGCCACGTTCTGCCACATCGGAGGACAAATAAATGGAATTGTCAAAGTGACGCAGGACTTAAAGAAGGAAATGGGGGAAATGCAGAACATAATAGAATCCCAAGAAACAAGAGAGAGAGAACTCAAAATGAGGGTGAAAATGTTAGAGCAAGAAATAGCAGGGGTACAAATGAGAAGGGTAAAGAAGAAAGAAGAAAGTCAGAAGAAATATGAAAAGCATACTGAAGAAGAGCCTAAGACCAAAGAAAACATGACTCCTCACAATGAAAGTAATATCACGATCCTTTCAAATGAAAGTAAGCTTTCTTTAAACAATATGAAGGTAACTGTCTTAGGAGATTCTATGTGCGTCAATGTAAAGAAAATTGTGGGCCAATATGGAGAAGACTGGGACACAGAATGCTATCCAGGGATCAGATGGACAGATGGCAAAGAAAATTAAAGACCTACAGATAAATGAAGAAGAGAAGACCAATATTGCAGTGGTGTATGTCGGTACAAACAGTGTACGAGGATGGAGTAAAACTAATAACGTGATCGGGGATACATGGGACCTAATGTGTGGCACTAAAAGAACATTTCCAGGCAGAAATACTGTGGTAACTGGGATAGCACATAGGTTGGACGTAAATATAGAAACAATAAACCGCATCAATGAGGACATTGAATGGGTAGTGGGTGAGTTCGGGAGTACTTTTATAGATCCTAACAACTGGTTGTTCAAAGACTGCTTAGGACGAGATGGCCTCCATTTCAATGCCAGGGGTCATGACATCTTGGCAAAAAATGTTCATGGGAGCAGTCCGAAAAGTGAAGTCAGGCTCGTCACGCGAGAGTGCAGCAGCTTCGCTCCGGGTGCCGATGAGAGCGCGTCAGATGATGCAGTAAATGTCTACATTGCCGGCGGACGCAGAAATGAAAAGAGATGGAGGACTAGACGAAGGAAAAGGAGATACAGACTCAGCTCAAATGACTGAAAACAGCATAGAGAATGAGGGAAAACAGAGAAGATGAACCAGAAAATATATGGGTAGTTGGTGATTCGCAACTAAAACTACAGGTAACAGAGATTTGTGAGAAAGAGGGACTGGTAGTAAAGTGCTACCCAGGTATCAGACCAGGTCAAATAGCAAACATGCTGAAGAATGACATGAAGACCTTGAACCCCCACAGGCAATGCTCCTGCATGTGGGAACAAATTGTATCAAGGCAAGTGGAGGAAATTATCAAGTGCTAATGGAAACGAGAGAAATGGTGAAGAAACTACAGGAGAACTGGAAAATGTGATATTATAATTAGTGGCGTAGGCCTACTACGAAGAATGGACATAGACGAGTCACAAATTAAAGAATTGATGGTGCTATGAAAAGTGAATGTGTAAACCTAGGGGTATCTTTTTTCGACCCGAATTACACTATTGGGTATAGAGACCTTGCGTGGGATGGTCTACACTTAAATACCAAGGGAAGAGAGTTTGGGGCACTAGTAAGAAATGCAAACTAGGCATGGAAGTCGGGAAACTTGTAAGGAAGCTGGCGGATAAAGAAAACAATGGGTATGTGGACTTAAATCAAATTCTTTACTTAAATATACAAGGGCTATTAGGAAATAAAGATGAACTAGAACTAATAATTAAGAAAAAGCGGCCTACGATTGTGTGTTTATCAGAGACACGTATAACTACTGATATAGGTGAGCATGAGTTTACATAAGAGGTTACAAACTACAGCAAGCAACATCAGAGTCCAGGCATACAGGAGGGGTTGCAATCTATATTAGGGAGGACATTAAATATTGTAAAACTTTGGATAAAGTACTGCTGAAGAATTTTTGGGCAACCGGTATTAATATTGTAACTAAACAAAAGAAAAAATTGTATTGGCGGTGCTGTATCACTCTCCAAATGCTTCTCACAAAGAATTTTTAGGAAAGTTCGAAGAGATTATGGTGGAATTGGAATTAGAAAATGCTAAAGTGTTAGTAGTAGGAGATTTTAACATTGATATGGCTACAGTAACATCTTATAGCAAGAAGTTACAAGACATTGTTAATACTATGGGATATGAACAAGTAGTAAAAACATCCTACAAGAGTTAACAAAAACTCCAAAACAATCATTGACCTGGTAATTACTAATGATGAGGAAATAAGTGTGCATACTATTGAGGATGTTATAACAGACCATGAAACACTTATAATAATAAAAATCTTAAAATGCACGAAAGTAAAAAGATTAGAGGTGTTAAATATGTTAGCAAGAGGCAAAACTGACTAGTGATGATTTTAGTAAGATAATGGATATAATTGTAGAAGATAAGTGGGAAGTAGGGGAGGATGTAAATACAAGAGCTAATAGATGGGTTGGTAATATGAAAGGGGCAATAAATAAGGTAAATCCAGTTAGAGAAATAAAATGGAAGAATATAGCTATAGCAAATCCATGGTTTGATACTAGTCTTAGAGAGAAACAAAAGCAAAGAAATATTAGTTATAAACTTGCTAAAACCACTATGAGTGATGATGATTGGAGGTTATATAGTTTAAATAGAAATGAATATACAAAATCATTAAGGGGAACAAAAGCTGTATATTATAGCCAGAAAATTGATGAATGTGAGCACGACTCTAAGAAATTATGGAAAGTAATAAATAATATCATGGGTAAGGGAAAAGTCCATAACTCAGTAAATCACTAAGTCTAAATGGTATTGGAATAGAGAGAGAAGAGTGTGCAAATGAGCTTAACAACTATTTCTTAGTAGTATAGAAGAAATAGTAGATAATATAGAGGAGCCTACTATGAAAGATAGTTCTATTCCGACACTCGTATCAGAACAAGAAACTGACGGTTTTTGAATTTAAAAATATCTCATTTGCTGAGCTGAAGGACATTATTTGCAAACTGCCAAATAAGAAGGGGATGGAAGGCATCTCAACTGAAGTATTAAAAAATACATTTGGGGCATGGGCAGGAGTTGCTAGAGGTTATAATATGTCACTGACACAGGGGATATTCCTGAGAATGGAAAATTTCTACTGTTATACCTGTGCCTAAAGTTAAAACACTTGTAAGGGGGAAGAACATAGACCAATTAATATGTTACCTATATATGAGAAAGTGTTAGAGAAAGTGGTACATAAACAACTAATGGAATATTGCGAGCAGAGAGAATTATTAAGTAGTAATCAATCAGGATTCCGTAAGAATCACTCTTGTGAAACTGCTTTGCAGAAAACATTACTTGAATGGAAAGAAGATATGGATGTTGGAAAAATAACAGTGGCAATTTTTCTAGATTTCAAACGAGCCTTTGAGACAATAGACAAAGATATACTGTTAAGTAAACTTAGGTGCAAATATAAGATGTCTGGTAGTGTATATAAATGGTTCGAAAGTTATTTGTTAGATAGATCTCAGGAAACTAAATATGATGGGGAGTTATCAAGCAAACAAAAGTGTAGATATGGAGTACCTCAAGGCTCGGTCCTTGGGCCGCTGTTGTTTATAATGTACATTAATGATATCAATGAATGTGTTAGTAGAGTCATATTGAACTTGTTTGCAGACGATACTCTAGTATCCTTATCTGGTTATGATATAAAAATATTGTGTGAAATTTTAAATGAGGAATTAAAAATCATCCTGGACTGGCTTAGAAGAAATAAGCTTAAATTAAATGAAGTAAAAACAAAATGTATGCTAATCACATCATCGGGCGTTATAGATAAGAAAATTACTGAGAGAAAAGACTGGGCAATAGTAATGAATGATGGTATACTTAGTTTTGTAGATGAATTTAAGTACTTAGGAGTAATAATAGATAAACATCTCAAATTTACCAGCAATATTGAATATATAAGTAAGCAAATAAGTGGGAAAACAAATATACTATTCAGACTTAAGAGATTTGTACCTGCTAAAACACTGATAGTAATATATAATGCACTTATAAAACCTCATCTCAATTATTGTGGAACACTATTATGGGGAGTAGATAAAATGAGTATGTCAAAGCTACAAAAACTCCAAAACAGGGCTATGAGAGCAATATTGAAAGGAAACATGTACACAAAGATTCAAGATATGCTCGATACCTTAAACTGGCTGTCAAAAGAACAAATGGTCCCCCTTAATACCCTTACATTTATACATAAAATAGTAAGAGGTGAACTACCAGGGTACCTACAAAAGCACATATCGTTTGGTACTGAAGTCCATAAATATAACACTAGGAGAGCTCACAATGTATATGTAGAATGTAGAAATAAGTCCATGTCTCAAAGGTCTATTCTCTACAGTGGTATAAGATTATATAATAAGATAGATAATAGGATAAAACTGATGCATGGAAGTAGCTTTAGACAGGAATGTGTGAATTTTGTAAGAAAGAATATAGTCTTGCAGAGGTGATGAACATGTTTGCATTGTTCATTTTTTCATTTTTCTTGTAATAAAATGCTATTTGTTTTGAGTATCTATTAGTAAGGTTGTGTTGTGTACCATGAAATAATATGTTAACATGTGATAATAGCTGAAAATGCTAAATAAAGTGAAATGAATGAAAGGTCTGCCCCTTGGTCTCCTACCTGGAATTTCCAATTCCATCATCCTTCTCGGTAATCTGCCACTTTCCATCCTTTTGACGTGTCCGAACTACTTTAATCTTCTCTCTCCAATTTGCTCTATTAAGTTCCTCACAGTCACGTTTTCTTGATCTCGGATATCCTCATTCCGTATTCGGTCCCATCTAGTCTTACCTACAATGCTTCTAGTAGTGCTTTTATAAGAGAATTTATGTTATTTTATTATTATATTAATGTGTAGAATTGAACAGGAACACTGCGGTGAATGGGCCACAATAGGCCTGCTTTTCTGTTTCATTCTGTACTTTTTGTATAATGTGTACAAATTACAGAGACAAATAATAAATAATAAAGTAGTAGTATCACTTTTTATTTAGCAAATTGCTATTTTTACAATACATTTCACAATACATTTCAGTTTCACAATATGGCCTATAATATATTCAATTTCATGTATATAATGCAATTCCCTATACAATCTTCATAGGCATCTTTATAACTTCACATTACGTCATTGTACCTTAATCATAGACATTGTACTATTATTATCCCGAGTGGGCTCCCATAAAGTACATTCATTATAAATTCACATTAGTAAATTAATTAAATTAGTAAATTCTCTAAAACTTCATATCTACAGCCTGCACAGGCTCTCATCCACTGTTGTCATATTCTAAGGGTGTGTCTGAATTATGGTCCAAGTCCAGGTGTAGGTCCAAGTCCAACTCAATGATAAAGTGCTATACTAGTCCACAGGAGAGCTGCCTGCCGGGCAAAGTCAACACTACCTAAAGTTAGGTTAGGTGTTAATTCGAGAGTTCTTTGTGAAGTATTTGATTATAAAAAGTATTTGTACATCTAGTAAAACCAATTAAATACGTGATAAAACAAACAAAACTTAAATGTTTACCTTTATTTAAAAATGCATTCATTTGTTGTTTCTCTCATTGTTTCGGACGGCCATTTTGAATCGGACCTAAAACGAGTGTACACTTTCGATTGATCGGTCCATTTTGTCGATTTGGACCAAGAATGGACCTAGACTTAGGCTTTTCAGACAGTACTTTATACGCTATTGACAGATAATCAGTATATAACTACGTTGTAAGACGTGGACTTGAATTTGGACCTAGACCTGGACCTGGACCTAGACTTTGAATAATATTCAGACACACCCTTACCAAAATTATAAGCAGTCAAAGATGTGCCATAACGTTGTCAAAAGGTTGTTACAGCGCTGAAACATAGTCTAAGATGAGAAGACTAAGTTTTGGATGGTATTAAAAACATTCCCAAACAGTAGTCTAAAGAATCTACCCCAAAACATTACCAAAACATCGCTAAAACATAGTGTAAACATAGTCACGCCATTCGCTAAAACATAGTCAAATAATAGTTGAAAGTATCTACCCCAAAACATTACCAAAACATCGCTAAAACATTGCATATTCATTGTCTCGCACATTGCAAAAACATAGTGAAATAATAGTTGAAAATATCCATCATTGAAACACCGTGGAAACATAGTCATATAACCAAGTAGTAAAAACATCATCAAAAGGTAGTTTGACGGTAGTAGGTCTGTTCCACTGTCTCATCAACACTTTTCCCACCTTTTACTATAAAAGTGGAACAAAAAGCTGTTCCCCTGTAACACTTTTTCCACTTCCACCGTGTTCCTCTGTAAAACTATTTGAAAGGGTGGTACCACCAACTCCACTCGCTCGGCGAGGTAGTTGAAGAAGTGGAACTAGTGGAGATAAAATTTAGGCGCCAATAAAAATGGCGTTCAAACATCCAGAACCTTGTCCAACATAAAAATTACAACTCAACACAGACAATACCCCAGTGTTTTCTGATGGCTGCTACGTATTGTTTTTTGAAACACATTAGGATAGGCGTTCCTTTGTAACTGGGTGAAATAGCTCCACCTACTCCACTCGCGAGGTGAATCAACACTCCACCTTCCACCCGAAAGTGGATACAGGGGAACAAACCTAGTATATCCATCTCCAGAACATATTAGTGTCGAGGACGTCGTTAAAACATCTTCAAAGGGAAGGGATTATTATTCAAAATAATCAGTATTGTGAACTAGTCAAAAGTTTAACTAAAACTATAACTGTGAGTTTAATTCAACATTTTATAATAATATATGGTGTTAATAATTTAGATTTTAAATTTTACTGTTTATTTTTTGAATTTGAATTAGAAATTTCACATTCGAATTTCATAGAATTATATAATGAAAGCTGCATTTGACTAGTTTAGTATCCAAGATGGATACTGTTTGTTGATGGTTTGTTGCTGTTGCTGTTCCTGACTTCTTCGTGAGAAAACCTGTGCATTGTATTCCATACGCATATTGGCCCAAATATGTAAGTATTTTTTACTGTTCACTAAGTGCTAAATCATTGTTTTATGCTCAAAACCACTCCCTATGGCCTAGGTGGTGGCATTACACAGCCTCACAGGGGCCCCGGCCAGAAAGCTAGGGCCTAGGGGCCTATGCAGAATGGTGCCTAGGCCTATGCAGAATTGCGGGCAAGTGTCTGTAAAATGTTGTATAGCCCAAAGTTTACAAAGATTACAGATGTACCCTAAGTGTAGGGCCTATAGCCTAGGCATAGGCCTACCGGTACCCTATTATTGGGGGTGGGGTGGGGGGGGGGGAGGAGGAGCGTAGAGTTAGGCCCTAGCCTAGGCCTAGCCTAGGGGATACACAAAAGTTTTATGTGTAAACTATAAATGTGTTTGCACTAGTAGTTAGGCTAAATTATTTGGGAAATAATATAGCTGAGTAGAATTTCATAAGCCTAGGGCCTATAAGTAGGCCTAGCATAAAGAGGCATGTTGGACTTGGACATAACCCTAAAACTGAAATTGGGCCAGCCCAGCAGTGCAATTCTATAAGTTTGTTACCTATGGAGATATCAATCGCTATCTGGCCGGCACGTTAGCATCAATTTTGCGTATTGCCCGAGTCTGTCAAAATATAACGATGTTGTTAGGGTAGCGATTAATATAGGCCTAGGGTAACGAGAAAGGAAATGGTACCACTGCTATTAGAACTGTCAATTCGAATTTGTATTATAGGCTACCACAATAAATAGTAATTATGATCATATGGTGCAGGCCTATGTTGCTTTTTATTAAATAAAAGAAACATTGGCAGAAGTCTTTAAAAGTGTAAAACATGCACTTATTGCCAATTACAAAGCTTTTACGATTTCCTCAACCATGCCTCAACCCAACTCGCCAAATAACCTAGTCTGTGGTAGGAATGTACAAGTACCTATCTCTCTAAGCGCCACCGCTACTGTAGGCCTACGCTTTATTATGGTTAAGCTATGTTTGGATTTGCACTTTGAATTTGTTTATGAGATTTTGTTTTAAAAAAATCAATATAAAATTGTAGTAGGGCCTAGGCTAGCCTTGTGGAAATATGTAAACTATGATGGTTGAAAAATGTAGAACAATGCAATTAGGCCTAGCAGAATTTAGGTTATGCAAATGATTAGGTAGGTCTAAGGAAAATGTGGGTTATAAAGTTAGGTTATTGTGTCCGTCTACCAAAATATAAATAGAATATCACACGTACGAAACGCTTCTTTAATCAATTGTAGGACTAGGCCTACTGGAATATGCCTAATACTTGCATGGAAAATAATTAGGCCTAAACTACCTTCAAGCTACAATGGAAAAAGTAGGCCCTAGTTATTCAGAATTTAACATTTTTGGAGATGCAAAATGTTTGTTATGACACTGTTGTTGTTGTTGTCGAGTTTTTAAGGCCACAAGCATACCGGTAGTAGTTTTCACCCGAGATTTCACGGACCAATCCGAGCCAATCCCTTGTCGGCCTTGACCAATCACATAGCCGTATCGACTTCTCACAAAGAAATATTTCGGTGAGAAGTTGTCACTTTTTTTGAACGTGATATCGCAATGTTTCGATATCGATAACCAAACAGAATCGCAGTTGCCACTTCTCACTGGAAATTCAACTCACTGTCAAATCGTGACTTTGTGAGAGAAACAGAATAAGGGGGGTCCAGGCCTCAGCCTAGCTGTCATGCTGCTAAGGCTAGCTCTGAATGAAATGTTTCTTTTCAGATGCCGACCAGTAGCGTTACCAGTTCTTCGAGTAGATATCTTCCGTAGTCAACCACCAAGGTCCCACAAATTGGCGTCGAGTTGAAACGAAGACTTAGGCCTATTTACCGTGCAAAGTGCAAATTTATGCATTCAGAACTTTTACTTGCACCGTTGTTAAATTTTGGCCTATTGCTTTAAAACTGGGCTCAAAAAGTTGAATGTTATTTTAAAATAAATTGCATTTTAATTATCACTTAGGCCTATACATTACTTAATTTTACTGGCTACCACCAATTTCATAATGATTTATTTCCCATACCATATCTTAATCCTGGCATTTATAGTGTGCTGTAGCCAAATGCAGATACTTGTGATGAAAAATGAAAATGAATCTTTGTTTTGATATAGCCAAAAATTGCATTGGTTGTGTTTGTTACAAATATTCAAAATTTTGTTTTTCCACAAATAACTGCCTCTAGCTATAGTACTTGACTATGTTTCAACTAGGTAATGACTACCTTTTGACGACTATTTGGATATTATTATGAAAGAGCAGGAACATCGTAAAATAGTCGCCATTTAGTCTTCTGAACATATTTAACTAGTAGACATCACATATCTAGTTGTGTATTGGCACTGTGTATTTGTAAGATTAAACGATGTTTTAGATATGTTTCAAAGGGTAGCTTAAACATAGTTTATTGACTAGGTTCTGACTACTAAAATTTTAGTAAGGGACACCCTAAGTAATTACTAGGAATAAGGTTTTCCCACGTATTGAGAATAAGTTAAGCATGGTATTCTAACGTTTGAAGTGACAATATTCATAAAAATCATAATTTTCAATTATAGGTAAGTGTAAGAAACTTTAACTAGGAAAACGCTTAAGTCCCGCCGCGTTGTTGGATGAGCGTAATTGGTGCATTGAGCTGCCATGTGTTATGCGGATTTACTGTTGTTCTGTGAAAAAATCATTACTAAGTTGAAGATATTTTTAAAATTAAATTAAATTTAATAAAAAATTAACTTAAATTTTAATTTTTTTATATTCGTAATTTTAAAAAAGGAAAAATCGTAATATTGAAATTTTCATAAGAAATAATTATTCGATTGCGCACAAATTTTACACGAATATATTAATTCATAATATTAAGGTTCTGTAAAAAAATCATTACAATCGGATAAAGCATGTAGGTGTTATAAGCTGGAGAAATTTTAAAAATTGAAAAAGTCGTAAAATTGCGATTTTCGTAAAAAATATTTTTTTGATAACGCTCAAATTTTACACGAATATATCAATTCATAAAATAAAGGTTCTGTGAAAAAATCATTACAATCGGGGCAAAGCATGTAGGTGTTGTAAGTCGAAGAAATTGTTAAAAAATCGAAAAAAATCGTAAAATTGCGATTTTCATGAGAAATTTTTTTTCGATTGTGCTCAAAAACGTGGCAGTTCTAAGTTCAGAGATTTCGAAGACCTCCATAAAATTTCATCGCAATCGGAGTATCGGTTTAGCCGGAATCGTGCTAACAAACAGACAAAAATACAAAAAAAAAAAAAAAAAAAAAAAAAACATTCCGGATTTTTTTCTCCAGTGTAGTGAAATGGAATCTTCGCTTCGCTCGCTACGCTCATCCAAATAGGTACACGATATTAGTGTTTTGATGGAAACAAATAAATGCTTATGCTGTTGCATACATTTCTACAATGTGCCTAATTTGATTATATTTTGTTTAAAGTACATACTTCACAATATCAATTTGCAAAAAGTAGGCTTTTGAAATGTTACAAAAAAGTAAAAGCAACACGACAACAGAAGGAGGAGAGAAAGAAAGGGGACAAGGAACCTGCCACAACCTATCATTGGTTGCAATCGGCATCAACTCAACTTGAATGGCATTTGACGCTGATCGTAAACTAGGCTTTCCCGTGTTGCAACAAGATATGTGAACGTGAATTAGCTGATAGGCTGACATTATTATTTTTATAACAAAATAATAATATTTATCTCCCCCCAAGGCAGAACGCATTATCTTATTTTTGCAGCTCTGTGTACTAGGTACCCTTTATCAGTGTCGGGAGTTAATGTGTTCTGCCTTGGGAGTGAAGAAAATTCAGATGTACGCCGACAGAATGCATTAACTTAAAAAATGTACATCGCATATTGATTCAACAAAGAATTTCTCCATTGGGGGGGGGGGGGGGAGAGAGAGAGAGAGAGAGAAAGAGAGCGGTACTTGTGTAGTTGGTGTAACCCAACTTTTCAATTTTTTTTTTTTACTCAACCTACAAAACCTTTAACGTCGCTATTTAAAACAGAAAATGACTTTAAAATTTTAATGGAAAAGTACTTTCGTTTAAAATAGCGAGGTTAAAGGTTTTGAAGTTTTTTTTGTTACTGTTACACCAAAAACGTGATGATTCTATTTTAGATTTTTGGTGCTGGAATGTAATAAAATAGTACACAATGAGTTGTTCTTGACTTATTTCATCAATGGTGAGTGTTTATGTTGATTTTAGTTGAAAAAAACGGTATTGAAAAGTTGGGTCACACGAACTACACAAGTATGATATGTTGTTTATTGCCTTAGATAAATAAATACATGTAGATATTTAATTAGACTTTGACATTTGAGCCTGTACATAGGCTAATTATGATATTACATAATATTACATAATTCTTTAAACATCTACTATATTTTAACATAAATATAGGTACACATCTATTTACAGTACATTTTTAAAGATACATTTAACATAAGACTTACAAATATGAAGTTGATATAAAATTACTAAAGGATCCATTTTCATATTCAAGTCCACAGAATATTAATATTCGTAACATTAGTTTTTTGTAATTGGACCAGTATTAGTTACTTATTTCACATTCACATACATATACTTATACATAGGTCCATGTAGGTACCTCCAATTGCAAAAAAATTATTAAATTGAACAATGTTAGAACTGAAGGCACTAATGTATTTGCATTGTCCTTGCTATTGTTAGGCTTTCAGCCCCATTTTTCTTCAAAATAGATTTTTTACCAAGAGAGCTAGGTGTCATTGATTAATTAAAGAAGAATAGCCTTCTTCTTTAATCAATGCTGGGGTCCATGGGGTGATATTGTGGGTAGAGGGCTATGGTACTGACCGCACTGTAGGTGTATGTGTGCTGAATTAAATATTTGTTTTTGCTCGGCCAAAAAGTAGTGAATTAGTGGGGAAAGTTAATAAAAATGTTCGTTTTTAAGACCATGACCAAAGATATTTCTTAAAATTCTAAATATTGATTGAACGAGTGAGCGTAGCGAACGTAGTGATTTCCATTCGACTTAAACGGCCCTTATTGTTTTTCTGCGTGCGTGCGTGTGTGTGTGTGTGTGTGTGTACGTTAAAAATCAGCCGAATCGCTGAACAGATTGCGCTGAAATTTTAAACGGACATCCGGTACGAGTTTATTGAGAACTGCTAACAAAATCAGCAAGATTCATTGCGATTTAAACATACAAGAAATAATAAACTGAAAAATAGACTTCCAATGTTATGAAATTATTTTAACGACAATGTTTTAGATTTTGAAAAGATATTTTTTGTTTTTTATTTACCTGGCAGTGAAATGCCGTGTCCATTCAAGGTCTGTCGAATGTTTTAAGTCAAAGTACCCCAAATTCCGCTCGTAGATTGAGTAAACCTTGCAATGTTTTCACGTATTTCGTACTGGCTATGTTTACCATAGTAGGCCCTATTGCCACAGATGATGGACTTCACTGCGTTATATGCATTTCAAAACATGTTTAATAATTTTTTAAATACAATCTCGAAATTACAAAATCTTTCCCGACCAGGGGATTGAACCCACGTCTCCCATATTTCGGCTATAAGGGCGCTTTAGCCAACTAGACCAGGGAAACGCCAAAGTCGTAGTTAGACGAGTGAGAGAGTCATGTGGTGAGTACCCGGGAACATATGCATTTAAGTTTGATAATTATATTCGTATAAATAATAGTTTTTTAAAGTTTAGTTGGCATACGGGGACGGGCGCGTCAACTGTAAGGTCATAATGCGCCTCTCTAGCCTATGATAGGCTAGGTAGGCCTAAGGTAGGGGGAAGAAAAGTAATGTAATCGGGTACAATGTTTTAGATTTTGAAAATATATTTTTTGTTTATTATTCGCCTGGCCGTGAAATGCCGTGCCCATGCAAGGTCTGTCGAATGTTGCACGTCAAGGTACCCACAAAATTCGCTCGTAGATTGAGTAAACCTTGCAATATTTTCACGTATTTCGTACTGGCTATGTTTACCATAGTAGGCCCTATTGCCACAGATGATGGACAACACTGCGTTATATTTTGCATTTCAAATCATGTTCAATTATTTTTGAAATACAATCTAGAAATTACAAAATCTTTCCCGACCAGGGAATTGAACTCACTTCTTTCACATTTCGGCTACAAGGGCGCCTTAGCCAACTAGACTATAGGGAAACGCCAAAGTCGTAGTGAGACGAGTGAGCGAGTCATGTGGTGAGTACCCGGGAACATTTGCATTTAAGTTTGATAATTATATTCGTATAAATAATTGGATGAGCGTAGCGAGCGTAGCGAGCGAAGCGAAGATTCCATTTCACTACACTGGAGAAAAAATTCCGGAATGTTTTTTTTTTTTTTTTTTTTTTTTTTTTTCTGTATTTTTGTGTGTTTGTTAACACGATTCCGGCTAAACCGATACTCCGATTGCGATGAAATTTTATGGAGACCTTCGAAATCTCTGAACTTAGAACTGCCACGTTTTTGAGCGCAATCGGAAAATTTTTCTCATCAAAAAACGCAATTTTACGATTTTTTTCGATTTTAAAAAATTTCTTCGACTTATAACACCTACATGCTTTATCCGATTGTAATGATTTTTTTACAGAACATTAATTTTATGAATTAAGATATTTGTGTGAAATTTGAGCGAAATCGAAAAATTATTTCTCATGAAAATCAAAATTTTACGGGTTTTTTCTTTTCTAAAAAATTCTTTGACTTATAACACCTACATGCTTTATCTTATTGTAATGATTTTTTCACAGAACCTTAATTTCGTGAATTAATATATTCGTGTTAAATTTGAGCGCAATCGAATAATTATTTCTTATATAAATTGCAATTTTACGATTATTTTCTTTTTAAAAAATTACGATTAATTAAAAAAATTAAATTTAATTTTTTATTTTATTTTATTTAATTATAAAAATTAAGTTAATTTTTTATTTAATTTAATTTAATTTAAAAAAATCTTCGATTAAGTAATGATTTTTTCACAGAACAACAGAAAATCCGCGTAACACATGGCATCTCAATGCACCATATACGCTCATCCAACAACGCGGCGGGACTTAAGCGTTTTCCTAGGGGTAAATAATTTTCTTAAAGTTCGTTGTGCGATTTTTTTTGTCATGTGTTACAAATAAGAGATTTGAACCGGTGGACGTAAAAATCGTACAACAAACGTTATTGGATGAGCGTAGCGAGCGTAGCGAGCGAAGCGAGCGAAGCGAAGATTCCATTTCACTACACTGGAGAAAAAAATCCGCGATGTTTTTTTTTTTTTTTTTTCTTTTTTTTCTGTTTGTATTATTGTGTGTTTGTTAACACGATTCCGGCTAAACCGATACTCCAATTGCGATGAAATTTTATGGAGACCTTCGAAATCTCTGAACTTAGAACTGCCACGTTTTTGAGCGCAATCGGAAAATTATTTCTCATGAAAATCGCCATTTTACTAATTTTTTCGATTTTTAAAATATTTCTTCGACTTATAACACCTACATGCTTAATTCGATTTTAATGGTTTTTTCACAGAACCTTAATTTTATGAATTAAGATATTCGTGTGAAATTTGAGCGCAATCGAAAAATTATTTCTCATGAAAATCGAAATTTTACAGGTTTTTTCTTTTTTTAAACAAGTCTTTGACTTATAACACCTACATGCTTTATCCTATTGTAATGAATTTTTTAAAGAACCTTAATTTTATGAATTAATATATTTTTGTAAAATTTGAGCGCAATCGAATAATTATTTCTTATGAAAATCGCAATTTTACGATTTCCTTTTTTTAAAATTACGATTCATAAATTTTTTTTTTAAATAATGTTAATTTTATATTTTATTTAATTTAATTTAAAAAAATTATTCGACTTTGTAATAATTTTGTCACAGAACAACAGAAAATCCTCATAACACAATCATGGCAGCTCAATGCAACAATTACGCTCATCCAACAACGCGGCGGGACTTAAGCGTTTTCCTAGTAGTTTTTTTAAAGTTTAGTTGGCATACTGGGACGGGCGCGTCAACTGTAAGGTCATAATGCGCCTCTCTAGCCTATGATAGGCTAGGTAGGCCCAAGGTAGAGGGAAGAAAAGTAATGTAATCGGGTACTTAACACATGGCTCACTCACTCGTTTAACAACGACTTTGGCGTTTCCCTAGTATTAATTGAACGAGCGAGCGTAGCGAACGTAGTGATTTCCATTCGACTTAAACGGCCCTAATTGTTTTTCTGCGTGTGTGTGTGTGTGTGTGTGTGTACGTTGAAAATCAGCCGAATCGCTGAACAGATTGCGCTGAAATTTTAAACAGACATCCGGTACGAGTTTATTGAGAACTGCTAACAAAATCAGCAAGATTCATTGCGATTTAAACCTACAAGAAATGATAAACTGAAAAAAGACATCCAATGTTTAGGAATTATTTTAACGACAATGTTTTAGATTTTGAAAATATATTTTTTGTTTGTTTTTCGCCTGGCCGTGTAATGCCGTGCCCATGCAAGGTCTGTCGAATGTTGGACGTCAAGGTACCCCCAAATTCCGCTCGTAGATTGAGTAAACCTTGCAATATTTTCACGTATTTCATACTGGCTATGTTTACCATAGTAGGCCCTATTGCCACAGATGATGGACTACACTGCGTTATATGAATTTCAAAACATGTTTAATTATTTTTTTAATACAATCTAGAAATAAAATCTTTCCCGACCAGGGGATTGAACCCACGTCTCCCACATTTCGGCTACAAGGGCGCTTTAGCCAACTAGACTAGGGAAACGCCAAAGTCGTAGTTAGACGAGTGAGCGAGTCATGTGGTGAGTACCCGGGAACATTTGCATTTAAGTTTGATAATTATATTCGTATAAATAATAGGGTATTGGTGGAAATCACTGTGCCGGAGGTTGCTGTTGTTGGCAGTCTTCAACTGAATATTCCGTGTGACTGCCGGGTCTTGCTTAATGGTAGATTGTTGGTCCGGGAGTTGTGTAAAAGTTTAGGCCATAGTTTAGGCCAAAATGCTCCACTGTAGCCTATGGGTACATTCCGAAAGCTGTTGAATATGCTTTGGTGCTGGCATTCTCCAGCACGTTAAAGCATCTGTAAGCACGATATACTTTCGGAACACGTCGAGCATGAGTATGGCTGTTTCAGGGAGGCGCGCATGCGCGTTGCCACTGGTGCTGCAAATATATTTTACGCAATTTTTAGGTTAAGTCCGTCATATAAGGAATTTAAGTTATTAAGTAAGTGTAAGTGACTTACCGTTGTTTATTCAAGCGGCTGGCTCAGGTAAAACAACTATTACGCAAGTTTTATTGGGTTTTGTCACGTCAAAGAACGATACATAACAATTTAATTAGGTGATCCGCCATTTTTTATTTTAAAATACCGCCAATTCTCCCATATGCTGGGAATGCTCAAGTTAAAACCTCGAGCATATTGAGTTTGCTGAATATGCTCACAAACCATGTTACGGAACGCCAAGCATAGCATATTCAACAGCTTTCGGAATGGGTCAAGCACGCAAATAGCATATTGAACAACTTACGGAACGTACCCTATGATAGGCTATAGGGAGGCCTAAGGTAAGGGGAAGAAAAGAAATGTTACCGGGTACTCAACACATGGCTCACTCACTCGTCCAACAACGACTTTGGCGTTTCCCTAGTTTATAAAAGACGATAAAATGGAGATTCGAATTTCGTCATTTTAGGCTACGTAATGTTTCCACCGCCTTTCTGGACTTCGTCGGGCATCCGCATATATAAGGCGCTGAGAAAATTCTTGGATGGATAAACAAATAAAAATGTCGGATGAAGGCCAAGATGTTGAATTGCGCGTTTTAGTTGCTCAGACGCTTGAAAATAATGGTGTTTTGTCTAAAATTCGTGTAAGTATTTTAAAGATAATAAGTAGGCTAAGGTTTATCAAATTTTCAAAATACACAATGGGTTGTGGATTGTTTTGCTAAAGCGGCAAAGTTTTCTTGACAACCATAACCTATAAATTTCAGATTTACAATTTTAATAATTTAAAACTCATTGCCACAGCTTAGTATAGTGGTTATTTTATAAGTACCGTAGGGTAATGCCTATACTTCTTAATAATTATGTTCAAATTTATTGTGGCAAGGCTCTAGCCTTAAGCCTTGGTCAAGAGTCAAGACTAGGCCCTAGGTGAGTAGGCCTACCTACGGCCTATTTCCACCACAGATACTAGGCCCTACTATTTATAACTACCTACGTACCAGAGCCGATCACAATTAATTATCTCAGATGCGCAGATGCATGCGAGCTGTCTCGTATTGGTGTTTGGTTATTTTAACTGTAGGCCTAGGCGCACTAGTTGTTTGTCATCACATGTGTAAGGCCATGATGTGTAAGCCTGCAGTCTCACTGCAGTCTGGGGATGTTGTAGATAGTGGGTCTTTGAGGGAATTTAGATCGTTTTTAGGGGAGAGCAGAAATTAGGTCTGGTCTGGGGGGTATAAGGGTAATTTGACGGAAATGTTATTTTTGTATTAAATTTATGATTTTCCTTTTTCTAACTGAATATTATTATGTAGGTATTTACTTGGTTTTTGGCCGCGGAAAGTAGTTTCTGGACTTATTTAATCACTTTTAGTTTGCTTAAATCGGTTGTTTTGGTACTAGTTCAGTTGGTGTGGTCTAACTTTTCAACACTGTTTTTCCAAAGAAAACAATAAAAAACAACTTCAAATGAGAAATAAATGAAGAACTCATTATTAACGATTTATTTTTACTAATCACTCTGAAAATATATCAATAATGATAGGCCAATAGAATAATCAATAATGAACACAGATTGAACACAAACACTCGCTCATTTCACTGTCATTTGGTCGCCATGTTTTCTATTTACGTCGTGATTTTACTTAGTAGGCCTAGGCCTACCAACCTTTTTCACTAAAATACTCCACCTACAAAGCCTTTAACGTCGCTATTTTAAATATAAAGGACTTTCACCACAAAAGGACTTTCGTTTAAAATAGCGACGTTAAAGGTTTTGAAGTTTTTTTTATTACTATAACAGCAAAAACGTGATGATTCTATTTTGGATTTTTTATTATGTTCTTGTAAGGTGATTTGCAGTGAGCACAACATCTCAGCAGGTATGTTTAGGCATAGGTCGCGTCACTCCTCGCTACGTTTTTTCATCGTTTTTATTTTTAAATTGTCGGTAAAACTGGGTTTCCGCGTGTTTATTTTTAATTTACTAGTGATTTTGCATGGTTTTGAACAACAACAAAAAACAATTGGTGCAGAATTAGCCATTCCGTCAAACTACCCTTGTTCCGGTCTGGGGGGAGTGAGTCACTCTTGTAGTTGGGGGGGTCCAACTTTTCAACACCATTTTTGCTGTTAAATTAACAAAAAAAACTTCAAAACCTTCAACGTCGCTATTTTAAACGAAAGTCCTTTGGCGTTTAAAGTACTTAATTTAAAAAGCAACGTTAAAGGTTTAGTACTGTAGGCCTAGTATTTTTTTGAAAAGGTTGGTAGGCCCAGGCCTACTAAGTAAATGGCATAGCAAACATGGCTCGCCGACGACAGTGAAATGGTACCTAGGTAGCGTTTGTGTTCAATCTTTGTTAACCCTACGTCACTCGCGCGGAATTTCTTAACACCATTCCTCGCGTGGGGTTTCTCAAACCCCAAATTATTTTGGGCTGTAATTAGTGCAGTAGGATGTTTTGGGTATTTCTTTCTGTGCTCATATGATTTGTGGAATTACTAGGCCTATGTAGGCGGTTGTTACTGGGAGGACAGTGAAATAAAATGCCCATGAACCTTTTTGTATGAAATATTTTTTTATTGTATTTTTCAGATTTAAAAAATGGACATTTTTAAAATATTCAAAAAAGGTGTCAAAATAAATTTGTAAACAGAAAGGAAAATTACAAGAAGAATTTTTCCAAAATTCCAAAATTTCAAAATTTAAGCCAAAATAGCATTGAGTTTCCCTGTGCAGTTACTGTAACGTGATCACTTGCGTGGGGTTTCAGCAACCCCAGCCAAGTTCAGACCGGCAATATAACGACACTAAAAACCCTAATGATTAGAGGGTTACAAATTTGGCTAACGGATAGAGTGACTTGAAGCCGAAGGTACTGAGAATCTAGAGTCGGTAAAACAGTCCGATGCAGAGAAACAGAGTCGAATGTAGACCCTGGGGTTTGTAGAACCCCACGCGAGGGTTAATTATTCCATATAATTCGTATATTTTCAGAGTGATTAACATTAATTAATCTGCACTCTTGTCTCTAAGCGGGTCCAACTTTCAACCAACTTTCAACCACACTTTTTTCCCAATAAAATCAATGGAAAACAACTACAAATTAGAAATAAGTTAATATTAAGTACGTATAGTGAGTAATTAATAGTAAACACTCTCGAATTACACGAATAATGTCAAATAATTTACATTATTGAACATGAACGTCGTCTCACTCTGATCAACGCGCCATTTTGGATTTTGGCTATGTCATTGTCATTTACTTAGTAGGTGTACCAACCTTTTTGCGATATTGTGGTTATTGTAATAAGTAATTTATAAATATGTTATTGTTATGTTAAGTAAACAATTAAGTAGTCGAATAGCACGGGGGTTTGGGGGCGGAGCCCCCGACGGGGTCCAGGGGCAGAGCCCCGGCGGGGGTTGGGGGGCTGGCCCCCCCCAGAACAGAATGAGGTACAAACAAACAAACACGACAGGGACCGCAGGACAAACAAATACGGACAGAATTAAACGTAAGTTTGGTGTGTTTTGGTTGGTATGTCGGAGAATGGAGAGACTTTGCTAAAATGGCCGCCGTGATCAACTAATAACAGTGAAATTAGTCTGTGAGTAATATTGTGTTCACCTATGTAATTGTTAATTTTGCAAAGTGGTAATTGATAATAAATTGTTGATATTGAATTTTTACACATTTATTTCTAATTTGTAGTTGTTTTCCATTGATTTTATTGGGAAAAAAGTGTGGTTGAAAGTTGGACCCGCTTAGCGACAAGAGTTCCAATTTCATTAATAATGAGTTGTTATTGAATTATTTCTAATTTGTGGTTGTTTTTCAATGTTTTTATAAAAAAAAAAAACGTGTTGAAAAGTTGGATCCCCCCAAGTAGGCCTACAAGAATACCGGGAGGGAGTGGTTGCCACCGGGCGGAAGGGACCATTTAGTAACCGGCACTCTTTCGGTTGATATGGCCAGATTTTGATTTTGTAGGTACATTAGGCCCTATATTTAAAATAGCGACGTTAAAGGTTTTGTAGGTACTTTAGATTTAAAATAGCGACGTTAAAGGTTGTAGGTAGGTACGGTACTTTATAAAAAAAACTGGCCATACCAACCGAAAGAGTACCTAGTAACCTTAAGAAATGTTATGTTAGGCCTATGTTATGTTATGTAGATGCAAAAATAAAGCGACAATTATTGCCCCCCATATAGACTACTGTCAGCACATTGTTATTCAGGACTACTAACACAAAATGATATATAATGATTTTACAAAAAACTTCTCACTCCTCTATAGGCCTAGGCCTATGAACTAGGAAAATGCCAAAGTCGTTAGACAAGTGATACAGCCGTGTGTTGAGTACCGGTACTCTGTAACAATTGCATTTGAGGGGTGGGGTGATTGTTATAAAGTTTAAATGTTTGGGTTTTAACTTTAGTTGGTTTAAGAGGCACATCAACAGTAAAGCCTAGGGGATGAAGGGACGACAATCGACATGAAACATAAACCCTCCTTTCCTCCCCTACCTATGTTGGGATCTGGTCAGCATGGGTATTTCTTCCCTTTTAGGCTAGAGTGACGCATTATGACCTTACGGTTAACGGGGCCTAGGCCTAGGCCTACCAACTAAACTCAAAAGTCAAAACCCTATCATTTGAACTTTATATACCGTAGCCTATCAATCAACTCAAATGCTTGTTATTTAGGGTAGGCCTAGGCCTAGCAACTCAACACATGGCTCGCTCACTTTTCTTGTCTCACAACAACAGTGGTTGTAGAGCTCGTTCCTAGTTTTAGGCAGTAAAGCACTCTTCTACTTACTAGCTGATGTTTACGAGATAACCTCTTTTCTCACCTTGTGCGATTATCAGAGGAATGCTTTGGGCCAAATCTTATCCCGGGCCCAGACGAAGAAAACTACATAGGCTTACGAGATAAATTTTTGGATGAGCGAAGCGAAGACTTCAATTTCACTGACTGGGAGAAATTTAGCTCGGGTTTTTTTTTTTTGTCTGTTTGTTTGCTCTCTACCGCGCAAACGGCATATGCGATCTTGATGAAAATTTGAGGGGACCTTCGAAATCTCTGAACTTAGAGGTGTATTGTTTTTGGGTACAATCGAAGAAATATTTCTCATGAATATCGTACTTACGATTTTTTCGATTTTTAGCGCAATATTTTCGTGACATTTGGGTCGATTCTGACCAAACGGGTGGGGCTAAAACGTTCATATTTCACATGGACATTAAGGACTTAAGGTTATGGTGATTTATTGCTTTTTGAAAGAAAAAGTTGAAAAAGTTAGCCAGAATCCATAGAATTAAGGTTTTAATATGAGGTTTTTGAGGTTTTTTAATAACAATCAACAAGTAACAATTAATAGAAACTTGACAACAATCACCTACAATGCATTCAAAAAGCACTTGTTAAAGAAAAGTGGTCCTACGCAAACTAAAAACTTACAAAAAAGCTCATCCATCAACGCGGCGGGACTTAAGCGTTTTCCTAGTGTTTAAATAACACCCACCTAAACGTCAAAATGCTCAGTCTATTACAAAGTTAATAGCGGAGCTCCTGAAGAAAACAACCAGCTATGTGTTAATTTGATGAATAGGTAACTAACCCCCAAATACAAAAATTTGTAAAAAAAAAAAAAAAAACGCAACCAAGCTCCTTCAAAAGTCTTCCACTGTGAATGCTGTGAGATATAGAAGTTGAGACAAGCATTTCTTTCTTTCTCCCTAGTTTCGCATTGAAAATAAGTAAGATCATTTCGCCTGTTGACGAGCGCCAAGCCAACCATTTTCGTGGTAAAAAAAGTAAAAATTTCTCAAAATGATAAAAAAATGGCTTAGCTATTTAGAGTTCTCGTAACTAACCAAATTCAATAGCCAAGTAATTTTTTTCTGATTTATTTAAGTTTAAAATTGTTACTTTTTTTACCACAAAATTGGTTGGCTTGGCGCTCGTCAACAGGCACTTTTTTAACACAGAACGGGTTGTCGGATCGGGCTGATTTTTTTTTTGGTACTGGTAGGTCATGTACAACATATCAGGTCATATACCGAGTTTCAAGATTGTAAATCTTTCGGGGCGGCGTGTGCAGATAGCTGAAAACCCCCCAACTTGGGTAGGAGTATTATACAGGGTCGAGTTAGTCATCGCCTAAGCAGTCGCGTGCGCTTGGCTGCGGGCGAATGACCGTCGCCCTAGATTAAAATAAGCTAATTACAATCATCTTATTCACTTGACAACATGTAGGCCTCTGCCTACTTCTCTAATGTCATAGAGCAGTGGTTCTCAACCAGTGGGTCACAAAGGGGTTGGAAGTGGGTACCGTTGGCGTAACGATTTTGGGAAATTCAAAGTAAAATTAAAATTTATGGGAATGAGGGTGGGGAAGAAGTAGCCTACCGGTACAGAAGTAAAGTTTTACTTCAAATTGCGAATAAAATAATTCATCCTACATTCAATTTGGGTTTACCGTAACAAACGACGGACACTTGCCACTTGTAATATGTTTTGTGGAAAAACACCTAGGAATGAGTCCTTGAAACCTTGCATTCTGCAACGCTATCTTATTATTGAACATTGATGTAGGCTAGAAGCCAGTGGAGAATTTTGGTCATTAAAAATTAAATCAAAAGGACAGCAAAGCTTGATTATCAACAGCATAGCATTATACTATTAGTGATGACATCGTGTCCAAAAAGTTCAAACTGGTTCCTCCACGCCAGAACCGGTTTGGAACCAGTTTTTAAAGGTCAATTTTTGTTCAATGTTGTGACTTCACGCCTCCTAGGCTCTGCTACTTTACGCCCTACGTGGCCTAACCTGCCTATGAAGTCACGTCGCAACCTTTTCAGTGGTGTAGTGCCAATTTTACCAGTACGTACACGGGTCATTCTCAAATAAAATGACCCTTGTGCTGTCCCACCTTAATATTATTTTTTTTTTAGATCAAGATATTGATTTGCATAAATTTTGGTTGTACATTTTCAGAATACTTTTAGTTTTTATTAGCTCCATGAATTTTTGCACTTCTATCATGTAAGGTTGACCTTTAATTCAATGTCGGGTATTGCAAAATGTGTTAAAACCCATGTCCCTATCCTCAAAAACCCGAAGTGTTTTTGTAAATGTTTGACTTTAAGACTAAAATTTATTTAGTCTCTAGATTGGAATTAATGCAGAAATAACAGTTAATAACTGTGTGTTAGTGACTTTTTTTTAACAATTTACATTTTCAAACAATAACTAGTGGAAAGTGTTTGTCCCCCAATGTGGCAATCATAATAAAGTCATGACTGTTACCATTATAAAAAAGTTTAAATAATTTTTCAAGAAGGCAGTGGATCAATCTAGAAGAAGAAGAAGAACAGCTCCTGACATGGCATCATGGAAGTTTGGTTTGTTTTGACATGAGAACTCTTTAAAATTGAAAAGTAAACATTTTAACGGTGAGTATTTTAATTCAATGTCATGAATGTTACCAAGATAAAACAATTTAATTTGTATTTAATATTTTATTTAACAATTGAGTTAAGTTACAATCAAGTTCCAGCTCATAGCAAACATAACCCTACTTTTTTCAAATGGGATTGTTAACAGCTAATGAATTAATGAAGTTGAAATGTCATGCATGCTACTTGTCAGTATGTTACTTTCAAAAAGTAACATTACCAAGGGCATCGTGGATTACTGCATTAATTTTCTGCAACTGTAGATGTGTTTTGAAGGGAGAGGTTGTAATTCATTGCCATACTCAAAAGTAACAAAACACTTGTTTTTATTGATTTTCAGTGATCACTTGTCAAGAATGTTACTTTTTGTCAAGACCGTTACCCGTAGTGTCTCTTTACTTTAAACTCAACACAAACTTGTTGGATTAGATGGATTTTATCTTTAGGTTGGCTGATTTGTACACTAACAAGCAACATGATCTTAGAAAAAAATTAGTACTGTAGAAAAGTAACTTTTTTGTCAAGACTGTTACTTTTTGTCAACACAGTTACCTGAGCTAATTATTAAATTAAGTCTTATTTAAAGTTTAAAATAACTGAATCACATTTTTAATCTTATTTATAATATTAATACTTCATTGCTAACAGTGATCTTGATAAAATTTGATTTGCCATTTGTCCATTATTAGTAAGTTAATTAGCAGGTTTTGAAATTTGAGTAACATTCTTGACATTTTGGTATTATAAAAAGTGATTAAAATAAAAATGTATATTTTATTGAATGTATTAGTTTTGTGTGATAATGTAACTAAAACTATTGTGCACATGAATATAGATTTAATAAATAACTTCTTACATCAATTGTCACTTTTATGTCCGGTAACAGTCATGACATTTTCGTACACTTGGATTGATGAAAATGCTTGTATGTAAAAAAATTTTGTTTTTTTAGATAAACCCTTTTAGGGCTGTAAGAACAAATTATTGGATAATGTATTGTTAAAGGAGGCATCCAATTTTATGTTATAATTTTTTCTTGCAAGCATTTTTTTCGATATGGTCATTACGTTTGAGAATGACCCATACGTTTCCTCCCATTTGGCGGGTAGCTGGGGTCTGGGCGAAGCCCCAGCCGGCGGAGGCTTTTTCGCCGAAGGCGAAGAAAAAATTCAACATTCTATAGTTATTTTGTCATGTTTTAACTGAAAATGACAACTCTAGGGATCATAGTTTTTTTATGACGGATTTAAACTTAGCTAATTTTAGGAGAAAAACTTCAATTTGATTGCCCACAACTAAACCATCATCTGTATAAATGTAGGTTACGCAGAACATTAGAGACAGTTCTGAAATAATGTAATGGCTCAAAAACTAAAACTATTTCCTACCCTCGGACTCTGTAAACGATGTTTTACAGCAAGATGATCTCTTGGGCTATTAAAACGCGTAATAGTGGCTAAACCCATCTATCTAAATTCAATAATCTTTTGTTTTGCAAAACAAGTTTAATTATTTTACGAAAGGAATCATAATAGACCTAACACACACTTGCACTCGATGAAAACCACTCAGAAACTATCAGTCTACAGAAAACGCATCCCTTCCCAATTCCCCTGAAAGTTGGAGGAGGAACAAATAAAGCCAATTCGGTACCCTGAGCCCAAATATGTTTGTGTTTTTGGAAAAAGGATTTGTCAATTTTCAGTCATTCCTTGACAATTTGTTGTGTACTTTCGGCGTCAGACGTTCAGACTAATCGAATAAAGGTGATGAGATAAACTATAAAGAATGAAATGATAATAGATAGTTCGCCTACGCGAATAATAATTAGATCTTAAAAAATACATGGTTACGATACGACCGTATCATTGCGTATCATTCGTATCACAAGCAAAAGCAGTGTGTATACGATCATTTTTTAGTGCGAGCAGTGCGTATACGGCGTATACGCCCGTATACGCACCACTACACCACTGAACCTTTTACCGACACCACCTTGCCCGAAAGACCCGACCAGCGCCAGAGTGTGATTCACTCGTGACTCACCAATTGGAGTCACTTTAGGTCGGGAGTGGTGTAGGTGAAGGTCACCCGTCCTAACCCTATGCCTGACTCGCCAACTTGCCCTAAGCTTAGCTCGCGGAGAGATGAGACTAACATAAACCGAGAGACACGAAATGCAAATCGAAAACACAACAACGCAACACAAAAACCAATAACAACAACCAGAGTGTACCGACAGTGCAACTCAGCACGGTCCAGTACACTACCCACTGGGGGTAGGGAACCCGTCTTACCAGGCACGCTAGTGGTGAGCCACGCCGTCGCTGGTCCGCTCCACGCTCGTTCTGGGGCCTCGGGCACTGCTGCTGAAAGTGGGTCAGCCACCCGTGAAGCGGCGTGGTGTGGACTGAGGGTCCTTGCAAAAAAACTACACTATGAGTTGAGGAAAACAGGGGGCAAACATGCACTACGAAGTGAAAAGCTGTGTGCTTTTAGTGGACTTTACTGACTCAACAATGAATTTAAATTACAACAATGAAGTTAGGTTTCAAATGAAGTTAGCAATCGGATCCGAATTTAGGCAACAAAATACATACATGTGATACAAGGGTTACAATAAAAATACAAGAAAATACCAATGCTCTACTCATCCAAGTCCTCTCTGTCCCACTCCAAAGTCCTATCCTGTTCCTTGGTCTTGAGTGAAGAAGGGGGGGGGATGATGTGGCTGCAAACGGCGACGCGCCGGAGCGCGTAGGTAGGCCTAGCCTACGGGAAGGCGTCCAGTGGCGGACGCGGACCTTGTGTCCTGCTGCGTCCTTCTCGGCTACTCGCCCAGAATGTTTAGTTTCGCTTACCACAGCTCCAGATGTTCTCGTAGAGGGAGAGATGCCCTTGATCTAGCATCGTGGTATTTACTAACCACGTGGTCTTGTACTTTATTGGCACTAACACGTGCACCCTATCTCGACACCGCAAAGCCAGTCCGAAGACAGGAACTGTAAACTTGATGTGAGCTCATGCTCCCCGCAACTCTGTAGTAGTTTAGAAATTACCGTGCACTCGCCGGGTCGTCATTGTTAGACGTACTGTTGGCGGTTACCCTTTACATAGGGGTCACCAAAAACGCGTCGGATTCTTCCGAATAAGTTTCAAATAGTTAAATAAAGTCAAAATAAGACCAACTCCCTAGCCCTAGTCGGCCACTCCGTAATAGACGGAGGCTCCACGACCATGATGGCTCTCGCAGGGTGGGTCACCACGCTGGCACTACACGTGCACCCTCGGACTCGACCGTCCGGTTCCAAAGCGTGACCCACTGTGATCGAGGTGGATGCTCCTTGCTGCCTCGCACTCGTCCGGGGTTTCTTCTCGGCCTCGCCATCCGGTCACGTGTGCCTCTATGGACACTGCCATTGGTCAGTCTTCTTGGTTCAAACTTCCGCGGGTCATCCTAGGCTCGCGATTCGTCGACTACAAACTCAACAAAATACACATTTCCGTTGGATTTTGTCACCGACGTTGCCATTTATGCTTGCCGCATTCCTCAACCCTTGCTCGCTGCCGTCGAAAGCTGAAGCCAACGCACTTTTCCAGGACGTTCCGAATTCAGCATGGGGTGACGTCACTTCTAGGCCACTCTGGTAAACCCGAAACCAAAAACATGAGCCTCGGCTCCACAACTTCACATTCCACACTTTCAACCCTAAGGTTGGCCTTTGCATGCCTAGATGCAGATTCACACTGGCTTGAACACTTGTTAGAAAAATATGACTTAAGGCCTTGAAAATATTGAAAGTTCCACATGATATGAAATACATAGATAGATTTATAAGCAGCAAAAATATAAAAATACAAGGGGTAGGGCTGTAACGTTACAGTGACCCCCCTAACTCCATGACATCTTGACCTCACCCAGTGACCTCAAGTTGACATGTAGTTAACACACACCAGAATCATACCGGCACATGCCTGGCATAATTGAGGTATTTTTCACAATTCCCAACACACACAGCTTCTGAGTGCGTCACACAATCGGCAAATTGTCGCAACTCAGCAAATTAAAATTCTTAAAGGCATTAAATCACAATGGATGAAGTATTTTTTTAATACAGAAGGTGTACAAAAAATAAGAATGCCGGACATTTTGGCAACCTTGGATGAGGCCTATACCCTATACAACGGTTTTGTTTTTGACGCGCGCCTGGGGGCATGTGACGCGGGTGGATGGGGACCTGCTGAGCTGACCGAGCCGGCCGGGCGAGGCTAGACACTCGGTAAGAACACGTGTTGAATTTAGTAAGGGGTTGACATTCTGTGTGGATGGAGTGTTCGCAGATTTGTTCTAGCACAGTGACAGCTCAACAAGTGTTTTATGTACTAATTTAATTAATGTGATAGTGAATAGCATTACAAGGTTTGTCGAGATATGTGAAGAGTACGGATGGCTCAGTGACTACAGTTAATAAACATGCCTATATAGTTGAAGTGTGGATTTTGTCTTCTTTTAGGTTCTAGTAGTTTTTTAAAGTTAGTGATACATGTGTCATTCAAAGAGACGGCAAACATACCGAATAATTCTTAGTTTTATAAATAATTAATGTGTGACGCGTGAGTGTTTAAATGTGGATGTATTGGACAACAAAATCAAAATCAGGTTTATGATACAGAAATGTGGTTTTCATATAATTCCGTGGGTTAAAATCGTGTTACAAATGTATACACTGTTCTAATCCTTACAATGAGAAATCATTAAAGTCGAATCACTTTTAGTCAAAGAGTCCACAGTACTCCCGTATGCGACTTGAAATCCTTTAGATATATCGTTGTTCTTTACACGTGGAGAGTAACAAAAACTGTTGCCTAGCAGTGTTGAGAGAATGAATGTTAATAATATGCTCGAACCCATCATGGATAGTAATACAATCGAAATTAGCATTCGTGACAATATAAGCACTGTGTCGGTATCCATTGATGTACATTCATTACAACTACACCATTTAAGATCACCTTTCCTGCCACTAAACTGTTTTATCCAGGCTTCTTTTTCTTAATTTTTCTTTAGATTTTTCCTCTGTTCACTTTCTGTGTATGAAGGCTCGAAAATGAAGGGAGCTAATCCTAACACCCTATACATAGAACAAACACTTTTCAACTGACCCGTCCCTGTGCCCGATGGTATTGAATGGGCGGGCAGTGAGCGGCCGCATTTACTCGAGTCGATCGGTAGCGAAGCTCTGTAGCCATCCAGCTACGTCACGGGTGGTGACGTCACGCACCATACAATTTCCACAATATTGGTCGTACCATGTTTAAATATTGACCGATTTAATTCATTTTTTTTCTAAATTCTTAAAATAAATTTAGGTTTTAACATAAGTAAGCAACAGTCAATGTGATAGTATGGCTTTAAAGGAGACTCTACTGTTCCTCAGGGGAACTTCAAAATGACTTTAAAACTAGATATTGTCTGACTACACAAACACAAAAGATAAACAAGAAACCCTACAGGTTAAACTAACGCTAAAACTCAGGGTCCAACCACCCCCCAGGACGCTAGGTGCAACAACCTATAGTCGTTCCCAGGTGTCTCAAGGAGACCCCTGTCACCTGCTCCACTACGCCTCTCCGTCTACTCCAAGTTGCGAGGCCGAGCGCCAACGCCCTTCACCAGCTGGTGCGCTCAGCGACCACTAGCGGCACTAGCGCCTA
>JAMZAV010005670.1:0-42492 GCA_024449915.1 Sweltsa coloradensis
CCCCCCTTAAGCTAAAGTGGGGGGGGCCCCCCCCCCCCATTAGGGAAACACCCCCCCCCAACCCCGGTTTTTCAAAAACCCGCGCTTTTAAAAAAAAAGTCCATCAAGAAATCATCTGTTTTTAAAAGTATTTTCTCTAAAAACCAGGGCAGTTTGGCAACTTTCGTCGGGCCCTTTGCCCCTTTCCCTTCGACCCCCCGATGCGACAAATTTTGACTCCACGAACGATGAAAAAAGGAGATGACACGTGACGTCAGAACACCCCCTTTCCTCACCCTCTAGGGCGGGTTTTGACCAATGGGCCCCTATTAACTGGGCGGAATCTTGGGGGTTTTTTGCCAGAAATTTTTCCCAATGGGGATTCTCTGCAAAACTTAGCCCTTCTTTTGGGGGGGTCCCTTTTCCAGACAAAATTGATTTGATATTATGCTAAATAGAGCTGCCCCCTTCTTGTAAAGTCTTTTTCAATAAAAATGTTGATATTCCCTCTTCCGCCCCTTTTTGTTGGCTTTTAAAGTAATGCGGCAAAATTTGCTCAGTGTTTCCCTTTAAAAATCGAATGTATATTTTTATTTTGCGTCATTATAATCTAATTTTTTACCCCTTAAATATTTTAAGCCTATCGTGGGTTTCCAAAATTCTCTGCATTACCCGCGTCTCCAACGGCGCCCACCAAACTGTAAACAATGCCCTGTATACTTTTTTAAAATAATGATTAACTTTTACGCATACTTACAATCGCGTTTTTTTGAAAAAAATGCATTTTCACTCCAATTTTTTTTTGGGTCCCTAATCTCTCTTTAGCATTTTCCACATCCTTAGGGCATCTTTGCATTTAAACTTCTCCTATAGTACTTCTTTCCCCTCCCAGAACATCCCAAAAATTTTATTTCTATTCCCTTTACTCACCCAAATCCTCTTTAGCATGAAAATTGAGTTTTGATGTACAGTCATCCCCAACTTTTGATACCTTTGCATTTTCATTTTAAACCAAGGATTTCCCCTTGATTGTTTCTACAGTGTGAGCTTCTTAAGCAACTTTTTTTTAAAATTCCACCATACATGTAACATATTCACTACCCAAACAAATCAACGTCATTCTTTAAAAACCCCAATTTTTTTCCCAGCAACATTTTTTGATAAAATCAAATCCCCCTCCTAAAGTTTACCTCTTCCCCATGCTTTCTCTTTTTTCAAATTTCTTTTTCAATCTTTTGAACCTAGATTTTTGAATAATTTATGATCTGGAAATGGTTGGTTTGGATCTTATTTTTAATTTGGGTTTGTGTTTTCCTAGAGATAACTAGATAAATCGACTCGTGTTTTCCTTGGTCACTCTAGTGTAACTTTTTCCCAAAGGTGAAACCAAGATCTCTGTATTATATTTTTTAAAGCACTGCTATAAGTTGACACCACCTTCATTTTTATGTTAAAATCACAAATGCCAAGTTTGCCCTGCAACTTTGGTCACTCATAAAAACGATCCAAAAAAAACCCCCAAAAACTCAACATTTTTGATGAATAAGGTGAGCGAAAAAACCACAGCAAGTAAAACCTCCCAATTTTTAAAACCCCAAGCCCTAGCCATCCCCTTCATTAATTTAAAGACAGTATATTAATTCCCTCTTTTTAATATTGTTACCCACCTTTTTGGGCCTAGACGTGATAATAATTTTCCATATGTAACCTTGACCTAATTTCACTATCAAAATTTTCTCGTTACGTGCGTTTCCGTTAAGATAACAAAAGGGGAGCTTCCCTCCCCAAAAATTAAAACCCTTGTAAAAATTCCCTGTTAATCCTGAATTTTACAGCTCAAGGTTTTATCGTCTCCCCTAACCTCTATTTCAATAACAGATTTCATTTTTCCTGACTTTTTCAATTTCCTTTTAAAGTTTTCGCAGTATTTGCTCCCAAACCCCATGATCTAAAAAATTTAAACCCATACGTTGTTTTGGGAATGCGACAATTTGTACACGTGGGGGGTTTTTTTGAATTGCAGGTAAATCGAGTGCCCCACCCCCCGCAGTACCCACACGTTTGAGTCCATTTGCTTTCCCTTTTGGTAATGCCCATCCTTGAGCACTTAAGCATTTTATGAATGTAGTAACCCTGTAACCTAAATCTCTCCATTCTATGCTTTTTGCACCTTTTTCCACAGAAAGTCCTAGATCCGGGATCTGTTTAAATTACCAGTTTTTGCACAAAAATTTTTTGCCCATTTAAATCTTCATGTACACTATTTTAACACTGCATTCCTCTTTTTCCTCTCTAAAATTTATTTTGGGGACTTAAATCTTTCTATAACCCCTCTTTGTCCCCACTTTGTATGTTTTTTCCTAACACTTTAAGTCTTGGTTTCCCTCACATTGGAAAAGTTTTTCGAAGTTCACCCATTGTCTCTGTCCCTTATCTTGTACGATTTTCGGGAACTCTTTACCTTTGCATCAAAAATTTTCCCCTCACTAACTTCCTTCACCCACTCGGACCCCCACAGCCATTTTAACTGATTAAACTCGACCCAATTTCTTCCTCGTATCTGCACTTTAATTTTTTTCATTCAGTTTTTTTCCCCTGCCCCCTCCAAATGATCTTTTATGTCCATAATCGGGGTCTATATCCCCATCCCGGTAGCAAATTGGGTATCTGTCAGAAGTTCTAGTTTTAGTCACACTAGGTCTCCCAAACCATAGGCCAGCCGGGCTAGTCCTTTGCACTTAAAAACCCAAGGGTCACCTAAATTTTTTGTCATCACTGGACCTACTGGAGTCCCTTTTTAGCAGTCTTATGATTTGTCCGCAGTTCCATTTTTTTCCTTTCATTTATTATTCTTTCAGCAAAATTACATGGCGGGCTTGATTTTTGGTACGCCCTTCCCCCGAACCTCCCCCCGTTTACAGAACCACTTTAAGTTACTAAAAACTTGAAACACATTAAATTTGTTTGTTAATCTTGACACAGTAAATTTAAAAAACCAATCGTCACCGATCACCCCCAAATTGCCTTTTGCCCCCTTTTCCAATAGTTTGTTCAACACTTGCAAAACCCCGATTCTGTGTCTTCCCCCATCCTATCAAAATGTTTAGAACCCCTTCTCCTTACCAAAATTCTGAACCTTGCACCAATTTTAAAAATTTTGTTTTTTAGCTAAATTTTTCCCAAATCTTTTTTTTTAAACTTCTTAGTTATCTCACCTACAATAGAAACAGGAAAACGAAGCCCATTTACATTTCCCAAGTTTTCCTTTGGTCCCAAAATTATCCCAATCACAATGTAAACTAAAAAATATGTAATATTTAAACACCCAAAAAAATCAAATTTTAAAAACTTACAACAACTCACCGCCAACCATAAATCAAGGGAAAACCCGAAATGGGTTGCGACCCCTTTAAATGCGTTAAAACGTCATTTTTAAAACATTTCGTTTTAAAGAAAAATTTTTTGACTCTTTTCACAATCATTTTATATGGTTATTTTTTTTTTTATAAAAGACAAAACAATTATAAACAAACAAAAATTTAAATATTTATATACGTCCCAGGAGCTCAAATGATCCCTAGTTTATCACGCGTCGTTGTCGTCTCGAGGGTCTTTATGGCACCACGTTTAAAATTTCCATTTTTCTTGAACAGGGGGGCAATAAGTCTGAAACTTTTTTATAAAACTTACTTTTTGGGGGTTAGAAATGGATTCTCAAGAAAAAACAATGTTCCGATAGTTAACTCTTTGTTTTTGGGTAAACCAGCGTACCTTCCTTGAAACCACTATTGCTAACCTTGTAAGATTCTTAAAATAATAAAAAACTAAAATTTTTCGCAAACATCAGCTAGTAAAAATTAAATCCGCAAAACTAAAGTCGTCCTGGCTTCGTGCGGGGGCTTGCACCCCTTTCCTTGAGACTTCACGACGACGACCATGACAACACGACCGATGACAAAGACGACAGAGTAAAACCCCATTTCCCCCCTGATCGTGGGTGGTTTTGGCCAGTATGGGCCCCCCCCTCCACACTCACCCGGTGGGTGGGCATTGACCTAACGGTGACCCCGCCTTTTCTTCTCACGTCGTCGTCGTTTTTTCCTGCAAGCCCCGAGGGGAGCTGTGGTTATAATCTGCACTTCTTGAAACCCAACCCCAAAATCTGAGCCTTGGGGACTAGACACGCAGGCAGGGCTTTATGATGATGGCGTGCTTATTTAACTCAAAACTAAAGTTTAAAAAATTATTTTATTTGGCCCCAAAGGGAAATCCCCCAACGGAAAAAAAAATGGGTTTTCTCCCCCGGCCCGTCAATTAGGAATAATTACTCGAGTCGGTGTGTTCCGGGGGTATAGAGGTCACTGACGGGGGGGCCCGGGGGACTAAACCATGGGCCTTAATCCCTTTTAAAAAATCACGTCCAGCTTGGTCGCGTTGTTTAGTTGAATGTGTTGCTTTAAAACACTGGATTTTTTCCCGTCTGGGCCCGGGGTAGATTTTGGCCCTTTGAGAGGCACTGCTAATCGTACAAGGGGATTCAAGAAAAAAGGCCACCTCGCAAACACACTATAATTAGGGGGGTTTTAAATTTTCCCCGAAAAATAGAGGGGAGCTATGGGAAACGTCATTTTGGGACCCTTTCCCCTTGACAAAAACCCCGGGAATGACGAGACAAAGCAATGACGGCCGACGTAAAAAAAAACCTACCTCGCTTAATTATCCGTGGTGGTTTGCCAGCATGGGCCCTCCTCCCCAATCCTCTAGGATAGAGGGTGCATTATACCCCCCCTAACCTACCAAATACCACCTATACCTACCCTACCCCTACCTACCCACTGTTCCCCAAGGGTACATGTGAACATGTGATGTTCCCCCGACCTACATCATACGCTAGCAGAATTAAACCCTAATGAGGCCTTGCGCACGCGATTTGATCTTTCCCAATCATTGAAGAAATTCTACACATGATCGGCGACAAACTTTCTAAAAATTTTTCATTGAAGTAATTTAACCCAATAAATTTAATTTACATCAAAGGATTATCGTTATTTTTTTATTTCCGTTCAAAAATTTAAAAAATATCTTTTGCTATTTCTATCAAAAAACATATTTTTTATAAGCTTTCAAAAAAATACAACCAGAAACACACCATAAACTCATTATTACCTCAAATTTACAGGCGGCGCAAAATAACCTGACCGGTTGACGCGCCCTAGTATTTATTCGTGTCGTCGTCTCCTATAACCCTTTTGAGTGGGACACAGAAAGGTTGAACTATGTTCAGGCGTGTAAGAATTATACGATGAATTGATTTTTTTAGCAAGTATAGTTGTTTTGTTTGTGATGGTCTAACTAAAAGATAGTTTTTGCTGATGAGAGTGATTAGTTGATGGATGTTTCAAAGCGCAGCGTAATGCTTCATTACTAGGTGCACGTTGCCACATAGTGTGTAAAGCAATCAATATTATGCCATGCTTTGTATGCTATGCTTGTAAGTAATAATCAGCGATGCAGCGCCGGGACCCTTTCTAGCATCATTGGAGGGCCATCAAATTCCAACTCGCAACCGTCTCGTGGTTTGGCCCGTGATTAGGGGAGTTCTTCTCCCTGAAACTAATGGCGAGCTCTGGGTGATCGTCGGGGAACTTTCTCCTTCCCTTTGACTACCTCCCCGACGGCGACGACAATGACAACATGGCCGGATGATGACACAGACGGAGACGACCACGACGTGGGGGAACCCCTGCCCTCCCCTTACGCTTGTGGCTGGTTCTGACCAGCACAGGCCTGTCCACCCCTTGTCCCCCCGCGTCATCCCTTACGTCCCTCCCCTAGTCTCGATTATCCAAGTTGCATAAATATGAGACGTTTAGCAATATCCAATCAATCTAGCTTCATTGGTTACTTGTTTTTATTGATATTTTATCTTCTTTGTAAGGATAAAGTACAATTCAATGGTTTATTACATGCATTTGTTGAATGATGAAATAAAATAAAATATAATTTATACATAGGGGAACATGACTCGTTAATACATCCCTTACAGAAAAAAACTACTGGTGTTTTAGTAGTTTTCAGTAGTTGTCAGTAGTAAAACTACTGACAACTACTCAATCCGTATAGTTTTACTACTGATGTCAGTAGTTAACTACTGAAGGTCCCAGTAGTTAACTACTGGGCTTGAGTAGTGAACTACTGAGTCCAAGTAGTTTACTACTGGAAGGCTAGTAGTTAACTTCTGAGCTTGAGTAGCTAACTACTGAAGTGCCAGTAGCTAACTTCTGAGTCCGAGTAGTTAACTACGGCCAACTACTGAAGTGCCAGTAGTTAACTACTGAGTCCGAGTAGGTAACTACTGGCCTCAAGTACTTCACTACTCAAGCTCATTTGATCATTGGAATTCATTGGAATTCATGCAGATATAATTGATTTTTTGCTAGGTTATCCTGAAACAAAAGTACGTTTTACAATTTCAATAATTGTTAGTGGTAAGAACGTTGATGAATAGATAAAAAGAATTTCTTTATTGCATTCTTAAAGAACTGGATGTTAAAATTTAAAATCAGAAGCTGGACAGGCCTAATATTTCAATTTTATGAATTTATGTATTTGTGATAATTTTGAGCGCAATTTAAAAATTATTCCTTGTGAAAATCGCAGTTTTACGCTTTTTTTATTCTTCGACTTAAAACACCTACATGCTTTATCCAATAATTATAATGTAGTGTAATGTGCGTTCCTGATCCTCATGTCGTCGTCGTAAAAATTAAAACCCAGCGTGACTCGCAGGCCATAGCAATGGGAAAACGAAATCAATATTAATACCTTCTGCATAACAGATGGCAGCTCAATACACCAATTACGCTCATCTAACAACGCGCCTGAAAAAGCGTTTGTAAAACTTACAAGTAATATAATAACTTACACGTTTGAATGGTGGCGCGTGTATTTATGTTGTAAAAATAGTGTCGATGCTGCTACCTAGCGGTGATCTGCGTCACTTCAACTAGTTAGTTCATAAAAGTGACCACAGATCGAAGACTTGGCACTGTCAATATTATGAATTTTGAATTTATGAATAAACTAATTAATCTTGATTGGTGAACTTGACACAAGGGTTAGGCCTAGGCTAGGCCTAAATCAAATTGGGGTTACCTGGGTGAATAACGTATTAATAGGCCGGGTCTAGCTCCTTAGACTTTGCATGATTTCGTCCTAGCTTCTAGTCCACCTCGCATTTCATACACCTTATAGCATGCTCGCGAGTGCATTCCACGACGCATATTTGTTATAGTATGTTATTGAACGTTTAGTTTAGCCGATTCAACTCCTGTTTTGCTGAAATAGCATCTTGTTGCTCACGAAATGCACTTCAATGGATTTTATAGGTTATGAGACGGCACGAAAGTAAACACGGGACACGGAGGATTTTAAGCAGAGAGTGGCTATACACTGTATCCATGTGGTTGCAAAATAATTGTCTTGTTTCCTCAGCTGCTGTCGTAAAGCTTACAGACTTGAAAAACAAATGCGCAACAAACAGAGCAACTATTTTATGTCTTTTTTATGCCCATTTGGTTTACTTTTTCTGCAGTTTGACAAAACTATGTAATTTTTGATAAAACATGGCAGCCGGTAGCACTGAATGGCCACTCTATGACGTTAACTCATCTACTAGCAACAAGGTTCGGATCCCGTTTGTGAATTGGCGTTTAGTGTTCACCCCCTAGACTGTTGTACTTTAGTATAATCTTTGGCTCGTGCAAGAATGGCTTCCTTTCTAGCAGGCATTTTCACGTCATTTTCAACATTAAACATTCGATTTGGGGCAGATCAAAGTGTTATATCGTCAATATAAGTGCGGCAAGTGATTTCTTGATGGTCTGGGCTCAGGTGAGTGCATTTTGATTTTCGTCAATCAAACTTTTATTAGTCGAAATCGACTTGTAAATCTTTCTTCATATTCGCCATTTCCTGGGCGTTTCCAAGTCAAATAGTTTTTCATAAAAATGGAGGCGAAAATACTCCGAACGCGGTTAAAGTTGATTTCCGAGTATCAGGAGTTCATGTCATTTAGGAGGTAATTATACGTTTCTATCTTTGGTGAGACATGTAAACTAATCCCCATTTCCTACTATTTCCTATACCCGCCAATCTCAGGCAGCACCGCAACTTCATACTAGTTCCTACAACCACCAGCCAGGCAGTATGGTAGTTTGCAGACGTCACCGACAGGTGGCAGAGCCGTGCTCATCTCAGACCATTTCTTGAAACAACAATTCAAATTTCAAAGGAGGTTCTAAACTGTTTTACTTAGTAATTATTATTCATCCACAGAATAAAACGTTATTTTTTAAACACGTATTTATTTACTTTTCCTCATTGAATACGAGTAGGTAACAGAAGCAGTGAGAGTCCAGTGGCAGAAATAGCATGTCGTTATGATGGGGGACTCTTATGCAGCCGGCCCTGGTTCGATCCCCGTCTGAACAAACTTTTTTACACTTTTTAACCTACATATTATTATCGAGGGTGCCCAAACATATATAATGAGTCGAGTCATTTGGTTTTGTCGTGATTTTTTTTCTACATATTTTTTGTACAAAAATGCACCTCTAATAATTCTCAATAAATCCAATAATCCCTCAATAATTATTTCCAATAATGTTTGCTCAATAGTTATTCCGGATTTAATCATCGGGCAGAAAATCAATGATTGTTTTAAAAAGATTGAATGATTATTTTCCGTGTGGGGACCCCCTACTAGGCTAGGGCTAGGGCTAGGCCTATCTCTAGAGGCCCAGGTTTTAGACTGGAGGAATAAATCTGAATAATTGGGGTGAAGAGCCTGGCCCTGGAGCAATTCTAAAGCTTACTAGGCCCTAGCTAGCCCTTTGGGCCTATAATCTCCTGTTCAGGTTGAATACAGCCAAAAGTTCATTGTCAAGGTGGGGTGGAAGTGTTTTTTTACTGTTGTGTCTAGGCCTAGATCTAGCCTCAAGAAATTAAAGTTGAACCTACTAAGCCTAGGCCTATACCTACCGTTCTAGTGACATTCGTGCCAAGCATTTGGTCAAGCTGAATAAGCATGCCAACCTACATGAACATACAGTTACCGGTCGGTACTTTTATAGTTTGCCGTGTATATTCTTACAGCAGAACGCAAGAATTGTTAATAATTATTATTACGGCAGACCGTAAGAATTGTTATAAATTATGTTAAAAATTAGGCCTGCTATCTAACAATTGTTTGAGTACTAGTTTCACTACTAAAAACTTCTGAGTAGTTCACTACTGAAAACATCAGTGTAGTAACTACTTAACACTTTTGAGTAGTTGAACTTCCAAAAAACTGAAAACTTTTGTGTAGCTAAATACTGACCTTTTGTGTAGTTTACTACTGAAAACTTTTGTAAAGTTAACTACTAAAAACTTTTGTGTAATTAACTACTGAAAACTTTTGTGTAGTTTTTCCAAAAAAACTTCACAAAAGTTTTAGAAGATTCTTTAGTAGTTTTCAGTAGTATTTTTCTGTAAGGAAAAGTTTACCCTAAATGTAGAGGAATGCATTACAATTACAACATAAGTTCTATAACGGAAGTCGCGCCCTAAAACCAAATAAACAAAATTTATAAAAAAAAACGAAATGACAAATACTATCATAAAACGACGGCGACTATAACTTGCCAAATATTCAAATAATATTTATTTTACTGAAATACAATTTTACACTGTTACGCGTTGTTCTATAATCGTAAATAAATCAAATTCAAATGCGAGATTTATATTTCGGGTATTTTAAACACCTTTCCGGCTGCAATTTTACTGCTGACATCTCCGTCATCTTTATCTTTTTAATTTTCATTCATAACTCGGAAATCAATAAGCAAACAACTAAAATAAGTTACTTTAAATATCACAGACGGCGCAATATGACCTACCCGGTTGAAGCGCCCTGGTTTCTCACGTTGTCGTGTCACTTGTCATCTCCTAATGACATCTGCAATAATCAATCATAACATTTTATCGACTCAGGAAAATGCGAACGGAAATGCTTTTCTAAACTGGACTTATTGTTATAATAAAACTAGGAAGCTCCGCAAACGCTTTTTCAGGCGCGTTGTTGGATGAGCGTAAATTTTTTTAAACGAAAAAAGCGTAAAATTGCGATTTTCATGAGAAATAATTTTTCGATTACGCTCAAAAACGTGGCAGTTCTAAGTTCAGAGATTTCGAAGGCCATCATAAAATTTCATCGTAATTGGAGAATCGGCTTAGACGGAATCGGGTTAACAAACACACAATAATACAAACAGAAAAAAAGAAGCAAAAAAACATTCCGGATTTTTTTTCTACAGTGTAGTGAAATGGAATCTTCTTTTCGCTCATCCAATTATTTTCACCAAAATATTCACACAGATATACAAACGAGAGTTAGTCGATATTAATAAACACACGACGGCATTGTTCCTTTTCTCCTCCGACAATCCCATATGGTTGTATAGTTTGCTTCAGAGCTTCTGTACTCTTGCCGCCTTCCGTTGTTGTCTCGTTATCTGCAACGAAGTTATAATTTGTAAATACTTAGCTATTTATCTGGGTTTATCAGCACGGCACAAATAAGGTATACGACATAATAATAATTGCACTATCTTATCACATGTTGTCTTATCCATACCTTTATTGATTGCAACTAGGCCTACTTCGTTGTTAAACCAGGTGGTATTGTCCAGAATTCGAATAGGCCACACACGTCTAGCTCACGGATATCTCTTCACCAGAGAAAGGTTATTCCCAGATGTGACACATGTGATGTACCTTTAACCGTACATCATATACTAGCAGAATGTACCAAATATTATGCTCTGCGCATGCAATGTGATCTCTCCCAATCATATGATGAACTTCTATCATATGATAACGGCGACAAAATTACAACATTTCTCATCCAAAGTAATCTATTTAACTTAATTTAATTCAAATCATACAAATTTTTCTTTAATTTCTTTATTTCCATTTACATAAATAACTTTTGTTTTGCTATAACTATCGTCATCATCATCATTATTTTCTTTTCTTAAATATACACTTAGAAAACAACATAACATTATTTTAACACACCATTCACTCATCTCATCAACTTTCAATATCACAGGCGGCGCAATATGACCTTACCGGTTGAAGCACCCTAGTTTCTCACGTCGTCATTGCTAGAGGAGCAGAATGTTTCACTGTAAATCTGCTAGAAAACATTCTGCTGGTGCAGCGAAATATCAGTCTGGATTCTTTATCTTATAGTTAGTTAACTGTATCGCTGTTTCAGCAAACCTGTTCTGTTAAATTCACCTGAAATATTGCTGGAACAACAGAAAAAAGTTATCAATAATTGTTGGGTAAATATTTTTATCCTTGTGTTCTGTTCCTGACTATTTCATACAATACGGAAACTATAAAATCCAGCCCGCCCGGGATTTGAACCCGTAATAAGGCGCCTACCTGGAATGTGGGAGGCACGGGTTTAAATCCCGGTCGGTTTAAACTGTGTAATTCCTGGCTGTGATAAATATTTACATATCCGATTCTACACTTCATGAGTAATAAAATAGCACCACTCGCAGTTCTCCATCATTGAATTAGGCACTAGATAATAATTGATACTAGGCACCGGGTGAAGGTTATACTAGTATCTATGCTAGGACTCACGGCCTATCGGTTGAAGATAAACACAAACCAAGGTCCTCTTAATCTCTCGCAGACATCCAGGGAACCTTGATCATAACAACTTTGCTGCAACTGTCAGATGTCCAAGTGCATTGACAGAAATTAGATGCTTGCAGAGGGCTGTGAATACGGAGGTCCCGGGCTCAAATCCCACCACCGGCAATCCTGACTGAAAGTTTTCCCCGAGGTTTTCTTCAGTAGTTAATGCGAATGCTGGTAGTGAGTCCTCTGTAACAGCCCTCGGGCATTCCCTTATCATATGGACATCAATCCAGAAATAAAACAATCTATCTCAGCGGGGTATCAGGACCTACGGGAGTGTTTCCCTATTAATGAAGTTGAGAAACCTTCTCATCAGTTACCTAACACCCTAATAACCTGGTAAGTCACCAACACCGGCCATCCTTACTTAAAAGTGTTATTCACACGGTAGCGTGAGAGTCGCACGCAATACCGTGTTAACTCTTCTTCCAGTTTGAACAGAGCGCCGTATACTTTGTGTTCGTCTGGTCCTGAGTTTGAACATTCAGTTGCGCGTTATGACCTCACGGTTGACGCGCCCTTAATACAAATAAACTTAAAACATTCAGTTGAACATCAAAGGATTACTTTGGTTTTATCAGGCTGGAATATGATGCCTTGCGCACGGAAATAGATATCTCCCAACCATATGACTATAGCTTCTATCATAATTATGGTAACGTCTACAAACTTTTGTATTCTCCCATTCGAACTCATTTATATTTTGGTAATGGTTAAGTGATGGCTACTTGCCGGCACTTCTAGCCGCTTCTGGCTTATGCCTGTCGATCACCTGAAAATTTTGTACCATCATTGGCAGTCATTTTGTGGCAGGACAAACCTAAAATTGCTCACATCAGTCATTTTTCACCCTTCAAATAACATTTCTTATTTCTCTTTTGCTATTATCCCGTCTGGGCCGCGGTAGAATTGTCCCAGAACATGGCTCTGCTAATCGTACAAGGCGATTCAAGAGGAGAAGTCCATCTCGCAAACTACACCTGGTGAGGGGGGACTTTATTACTCCCTGAAACTAGAGGCGAGCTCTGGCAATCGTCATTGGGGACACCTCCCCCTTCCTTTGACGTCATCCCCGGCGACGATGACAAACACAACGAGCGATGACATAGGCGATGACGACCGTGACGTGAGAACCCCCTTTCCTCCCCTTACCTGTGGCTGGTTCTGACCAGCATGGGCTCCCCTCCCCATATCTCCTAGGCTAGAACGATGCATTGTGACCTAACAGTTGACGCGCCTTTAATCCAAATAAACCAAAAAAGGCCTACTCCTCTTAACAATGAAACTCATGTTGGCTAACGTAGGATCTTCAATGGGGATGGTTTTTATTACTACTAGGGAAACGCCAAAGTCGTTGTTGGACGAGTGAGTGAGCCATGTGTTGAGTACCCGGTAACATTTCTTTTCTTCCTCTTACCTTAGGCCTCCCTATAGCCTATCATAGGCTACAGTGGAGCATTTTGGCCTAAACTATGGCCTAAACTTTTACACAACTCCCGGACCAACAATCTACCATTAAGCAAGACCCGGCAGTCACACGGAATATTCAGTTGAAGACTGCCAACAACAGCAACCTCCGGCACAGTGATTTCCACCAATACCCTATTATTTATACGAATATAATTATCAAACTTAAATGCAAATGTTCCCGGGAACTCACCACATGACTCGCTCACTCGTCTAACTACGACTTTGGCGTTTTCCTAGTCTAGTTGGCTAAAGCGCCCTTGTAGCCGAAATGTGGGAGACGTGGGTTCAATCCCCTGGTCGGGAAAGATTTTATTTCTAGATTGTATTAAAAAAATAATTAAACATGTTTTGAAATTCATTTAACGCAGTGTAGTCCATCATCTGTGGCAATAGGGCCTACTATGGTAAACATAGCCAGTACGAAATACGTGAAAATATTGCAAGGTTTACTCAATCTACGAGCGGAATTTGGGGGTACCTTGACGTCCAACATTCGACAGACCTTGCATGGGCACGGCATTACACGGCCAGGCGAAAAACAAACAAAAAATATCTTTTCAAAATCTAAAACATTGTCGTTAAAATAATTCCTAAACATTGGATGTCTATTTTTCAGTTTATCATTTCTTGTAGGTTTAAATCGCAATGAATCTTGCTGATTTTGTTAGCAGTTCTCAATAAACTGGTACCGGATGTCTGTTTAAAATTTCAGCGCAATCTGTTCAGCGATTCGGCTGATTTTCAACGTACACACACACACACACACACACACGCACGCACGCAGAAAAACAATTAGGGCCGTTTAAGTCGAATGGAAATCACTACGTTCGCTACGCTCACTCGTTCAATTAACATCAAATTGTTAGGTGTTTTGTGCACATTTCTAATTATTTTAATTTGCTTTAGTAATAATAACAAAAATGAAATATAAATAATAATTAAAGTGAACTTAATTTGTAAATAATAATATTAATACATTACATTTACATAATGACGAGGTTCGAACAGTGTTCGCTCTTCCACCATACCAGTGTGAGCAACTCGGAATCTTATGAAATAAAAAAATGTAATTTAACTAAATGAAATGTAGGATATATTATCAAAATTAATCTTAGAGATAAACTGATAGTAATGCGGTAACGCAGATAATTTGTTCGTTGTACGGCTTGTGTTCTTGAGAATAGTCCGCAAATTACTATCCAAATTCACTTTGCATTAGATTACTTACTAGAACTACATTCATAATGTTAGTCCTTCTACCAATTACAATATAGAAACTAAGTATTATTGATTAAGAAAATATAGTTACAAATTATAATGACAATAACCTTCAAGCATGATGGCAATGTTGTGATAAAAGTTCTAGTAATATATGATTATATCATGATAATTATAATTATATTGGATTTCAATACACTCTACGATAAGAAACATAAAAGAAACACTACCATATGAAGCAGAGATGGAAAAGAATGCAAATAGTTAAATATAAACTAAACAGGATTTAGAGCTTACACTATACAGACTAAGTAAAATAATACACACACATTTATGATTGACAAAATTAATTTCAATCAATGTACATGTTTTAATGCATATAATCAAAGATCTGCCGTCTGCAATATTTTATAAAAACTAGGAAAACGCTAAAGTCCCGCCGCGTTGATGGATGACCTTTTTGAAGTTTATAGTTTGCGTGGGATATCTATACTTTTGCAAGTACTTTGTTTTGCTGCCTACGCATTGTAGGTGATTGTTGTCAAGTTTCTTTTGTTTCTTGTTAATTGGTATTATTTACCGCAAAAAACTTATATTAAAGCTTTATTTCTACGAATTCTGGCTAGCTTTTTCATCTTTTTCTTTCAAAAGGTACTACATCACCATAACCTTAATGTCAATGTATAATATGAACGTTGTAGCCCCACCCGTTTGGTCAGAATTGGCCCAAATGGCACGAAAATATCGCACAAAAAATCAAAAAACTTATATTAAAAGCTTTATTTCTATTATTATGGCTAACTTTTTCAACTTTTTCTTTCAGAAAGCAATACATCACCATTACCTTAATGTTTATGTGAAATATGAACGTTGTAGCCCCACCCGCTTGGTCAGAATCGGCCCAAATGTCACGAAAATATCGCCAAAAAATCGAAAAGAATCGTTAAAGTACGATATTCATGAGAAATATTTCTTCGATTGTACCCAAAAACGTAGCAGGTCTAAGTTCAGAGATTTTGAAGGTCCCCTCTATTTTTTTATCAAGATCGGCTATGCCGTTTGGCCGGTGGAGAGCGAACAAACAGACAGAAAAAAAACAAAAAACAAAAAAACAAAAAACAAAAAAACACCTGAGCGAAATTTTTTGGGGGTCGGTGAAATTGAAGTCTTCGCTTCGCTCATCCAATAAATGTGGTGTTTACATACTTTTTAACCTCTTGGGGCAATTTGTTCCACAGCTTTGGGGCAAGAACCGAGAAAGATACTAGCGATTAATGATCAATGTAGTGGGATTCCAAGATCTCTGTCTGGTATTGTAGCTATGGTGTAGTAGGTTAATTAGTTTTATTTTTTCGGTTAGGTCCACCGGCCGTTTGTTTCTAATGATTCTAGCTACTACATTGCAAAGGTAATGTAGCATTCGTCGCTGTTTCATTTTTCGGAGTTTATGTTTTCTATAAACGTGGCTTATGTGATCGAATTTTCTTATATGTTACATGCAAACCTAAATGTTGCGTTTTGAACCTTTTGGATATGATTTGCAACATTTTCGTGTATTCCCACGTAAACAATATCGCCATAGTCGAATAATGGATATATTAACGCATTGACTTGTTTCAACTTCATATTTTTTCATCTAATAACGTTTTTAAGCAATGTAGGCCTAGTGATTTTAAAAGACCGTATGCTTTTGCACATTGAGTAATTATATGACATTCAAAGGACAAGCCGCGGTCAATATAAGTCCTATATTCTTTCCATATTCAACTAGATGTATTAGTATTGATTAAGTCTTTCTCTGCCAGCCCCGGAAGATGAGTTCTAAGCAAGGTTTTATAACAATTGTGTTAGCAATGACTGGTGACGAATGTTGAAATAGACAAATAATGTTATATTTTCTGACTTGACATTGGATTTGTTCATTTGTACCGAGCGTACTTGCAGGTGTAGGTGCAGGTGTAAGGTGCAGATGTTAGTGTAGCCCTTATAGCGTATACCCCCATGACACAACTGGGGACCCCAATCTTTTATTTTTAATAAAGTGTAACCAAACTGTTTTTACCCCCGTCTGGGCCCGGGGTAGAATTGGGCTAGTGCATGGCTCTGCTAATCGTAAAAGTTGGTTCAAGAGAAAAAGTCCACCTCGCTAAAATCAGCTAGAAAGAGCGGAGTATGTTACTCCCCGAAACTAGAGGCAAGCTCTGGCAATCGTCGTCGGGGAACTTTCCCCTTCTCTTTGACTACCTCCCCGACTACGACGACAATGACAACACGGACGATGACACAGACGAAGACGACCACGACGTGGGAGAACCACCAACCCCTGCCCACCCTATACCCTCCCTTGCCCTCTGTCCCCTGCCTGAGCTCAGCCTGATTTCGTCATAGACCTTAGGCAACCCTTACTTTCCGCCCCTTTGAAAAAAATATATGATACAGTAATTAACTAACTAATAAACTACAATATCGCAGGAGGAGCAACATGACCAAACGATTGACGCGTTTCACGTAATAAACAACAACTACGTCAATGACAATGACACAACAAACGATGACAAAGGCGATGACGACCGCGACGTGAGTATCCCACTTTCCTCCCTTTACCCGTGGCTGGTTCTGACCAGCATGGGCCTCTCCTCCCCATATCCCTTATATGCTAGAGTGGTGCATTATGAACTAACGGTTGACGCGTCCTTAATCCAAATAAACCATAAATGACCTAATGGATGACGCGCCCAAATCCAAATGGGCTTAACTTAAATAAATATTTCTAGCCCCTATACCCGTGGCTGGTTTTGATCCCGTCTTGGCCCTGGGTAGACTCTGGTCCTGAGCTCTGCTTATCGTTACAGGCGAGGAAAGAGAACAAGTCCATCTCGCCAACATCATCTAGGATGACGGCGACCACCACAACACGAACGAGGACAAAGACTATGACGCCAACTACGTGAGAACCACCCCCTCCTCCCCCTCCCCGTGGCTGGTTCTGACCAGCATGGGACTCACCCCCCACATCCCCTACAGCAGGGGTCGGGAACCATGCTGCTCCGGGGATGCGCGAGGCTACTGAGCGGGTCTAGTGTGGATCTATTGGTTTGTTACGAAAAGTCTCTTAAGTCAAAGTCAACTAAGCCAAACTGCAGCTGTCAACACGACCGACGCAAGGAAACGCAAAATATCCGATGAAAATCGTTAATATTAACTAACAGTGACTGGACATGATAAATTCGTTCATGTTGACGCCCCTGAAACTAAATGAACCAAAGCCGAAGCTGCAGGCGAGCTCTGTCAGTCGTCAACTAAGACACTTTCCCCTCTTCTCATGATGACGACGTAAACGACAACGACGATACAAACGAAAGCAAAAACGACGACGATCGCAACGGGTGATCTTAGCCATTTCCCCACCAGAAATTTAATTCACATCAAACACATATGTAGTGTTTTTTACTCTAATACATATTTTTTTGCTATTACTTACATCTTCATCATAAGAAAACAATGAATTATCATCAAACACACCATACACTTATTGTATTATTGGATGAGCGAAGCGAAGACTTCAATTTCACCGACCCCCCAAAAAATTTAGCTCGGGTGTTTTTTTTTTTTTTTTTTTCCCCCTCTGTTTTTTCTGCTCTCTACCGGGCAAACGGCATATCCGATCTCGATGAAAATTTGAGGGGATTTTCGAAATCTCTGAACTTAGAGTTGCTACGTTTTTGGGTACACAATCGAAGAAATATTTCTCATTAATATCGTACTTTTACGATTTTTTTCGATTTTTAGTGCGATATTTTCGTGACATTTGGGCCGATTTTGACCAAACGGGTGGGGCTACAACGTTCATATTTCACATGGACATTAAGGTAATGGTGATGTATTGCTTTCTGAAAGAAAAAGTTGAAAAAGTTAGCCAGAATCTATAGAAATAAAGCTTTTAATATAAGTTTTTTGATTTTATGTACGATATTTTCGTGCCATTTGGGCCAATTCTGACCAAACAGGTGGGGCTACAACGTTCATATTATACATGAACATTAAGGTTATGGTGATGTAGAAGGTACCTTTTGAAAGAAAAATTTGAAAAAGCCAGCCAGAATTTATAGAAATTAAGCTTTTATTATAAGTTTTTTACGGTAAATAATACCAATTGACAAGAAACAATAGAAACTTGACAACAATCACCTACAATGCGTAGGCAGCAAAACAAAGCACTTGCAAAAGTATAGATATCCCACGCAAACTAAAAACTTTAAAAAGCTCATCCATCAACGCGGCGGGACTTAAGCGTTTTCCTAGTATTACAATATCACAGGCGGTGCAATATAACCTACACGGTTGAAGCGCCCTACTTTCTTGTCGTTCTCTCAACTCCCATTCTGTGTGCAGGTGGGCAGTAGTCGTCGGGGTACCACACACATCCCATTGACGACCTCCCCGAAATGTCGACGGCCATGACAGCACGGACGATGACAACGACGGTGACGAACTCGATGTAGGTACCCTCCATTTTCCACGTCATATCCGTGGCTGGTTCTGACCAGCATGGGACCTTCTTACTGCTATCCACAATAGGCTAGAGTGACGCATAATAAAATAATTTTCGACGCGCCCTTAACTAAATAAACTAAATATGAATTCAATTCGATGACTGACTATATCACAGGCGGTGCAATAATCGTTAGCGCCCTAGTTTCTCTAGTCGTTATACATGACGGGGGTCTCTTTGTCTGGGCCCGGGGTAGAATGAGCCCAGAGCATGGCTCTGCTAATCGAACAAGGCGATTCAAGAGCAAAAGTCCACCTCGCAAACATCAGCTAGTATGAAGGGTAGTATTTTACTCCCCGAAAATAGAGGCGACCTCTGGCAATCGTCGTCGGAGAACTTGCCCCCTTCCCTTGACGACCCCTCGACGACGATGACGACAATGACACCACGAACGAAGACGAAGACAATGACGACCGCGACGTGAGAACCCCCTTTCCTCCAGTTACCCGTGGCTGGTTCTGACCAGCATGGGCCCCTCTTACCCACATTTTGTGGGGGCACAAACTTGGGCGCTTCAACCGGTTAGGACATATTGCGCCGCCTGTGAGACTCATATCGAGTCTATGGTGTGTTTGATGATTATATCGTTTTCGAAGATTATAAAAAAATCTTGTGCATGACTCGTCGGTCTTGTTGTGTGGCTCGTTGGTCTTGTGGTTAGCGTATTTGCTTCCCATGTAGAAGGTCCAGGGTTCGTTTCCCGCTAACGCCAGAAGTTTTTTTAGCTTCTGATTTGGACTTAATAACGGGGCACATAATAAATAGTTGTTCTGAATCGGCCTTGTTGATTTTGCTGCCGTGTTGTGTTGTGCCGTGTTCAGGAAACAAGATATTTCTCGTGTGTTGCGAGGCGCAACTTCACAGCCTTAGACATAAAATTGTGAAATAATTTCGACAGGATATCCTTTTTTGATTTTGTTGTGAATCGCATCCATTGTTCATATTTCAAACGTTGAAAAATGTCAAAAATATATTGTTTTAACTTCGACGCCTTTATAATTGTGGCTACATCAGGCCTTTTCCCGTCAGTAACTAATCATAAAATACAGGAAGCAATATATTGAAACTAAGCTCCAATCGCTACAAACACATATTGTTACTCGACATTGTTGCAAACCACAACCTCTAAGTAGAATCATCAGAGCTTCTGAGTGAGCCACAATCAACACATGCGAACAACATATGTTAGCTGAATGTACCACATATGATGCCTTGCGCTAGAAAGTTTATCTCTCCCAATCATATTAAAACTTCTTTTTTATGATAACGGCGACAAACTTTCTAAATTTCTCATCCAAAGTAATTTATTTATCAAATTTATTGCAAATCAAACATATTATATAATTTTATTCCAATAAATAACTTTTTTTGTTAATACTATCTATATCAGCATTTTCATTTCTTTCATCAATCACATTATAAACTCATGTCATTAACTTACAATATCACAGTCGGCGCAATTTTACCTAACCGGTTGAAGCGCCCTAGATTCTCACGTCTTGTCATTCAAAGCAATACTTTACTTCGTGTGTATTACCGACTGAAAAAACTCAATGGTTGCCACAACGGGAAGATTTAAAATTGCATGTTGTATCAAAATACTAGCAGTCGGGATTATAACACTTAACCTTCGTTCTTCGCTGCGCGAATGTTATGTTTTCAGTTTAAAAATTTTGCTATTATACTATTATCACCATAATTTTATTTTATTCTTATTATTTAGAAAACAATATAATTAGACGAGTGAGCGCAGCGAACGTAGTCTACAACGCTACTCGATCGGTCCTTGGTCGTGATTAATTCTGTTAAATGTTAAATGTCTGTCTGTCCAGGCTCATACGGCCGAACGGCCAAATAGACCGAGCTGAAATTTTAAACAGACATCAGTGACCAGGTAACTGAGAACTGCTAGCAAAATGAGCACAATCTGTTACGATTTAAACCTGCAAGAAATAAAAAACTGAAAAATTCGTTGAAATGTATGGGAATTATTTTAACGACAATGGTTTTCATTTTGAAATAATATATTTTGTTTGTTATTTACCTGGCTGTGAAATGCCGTGTCCAAGGTTAATCGAATGTTGGACGTCAAGGTACCCCCAAATTCCGCTCGTAGATTGAGTAAACCTTGCAATATTTTCACGTATTTCCTACTGGCCATGTTTTCCGTAGTATTGTCACAGATGATGGACTACACTGCGTTATATGCATTTCAAAACATGTTAAATAATTTAAAAAATACAATCCAGAAATTACAAATTTCCCGACCATAAACCCACGTCTCCCACATTTCGGCTATAAGTGCGCTTTAGCCAACTCGACTAGGGAAACGCCAAAGTCGTTGTTAGACGAGTGAGCGAGTCATGTGTTGAGTACACGGCAACATTTGCATTTAAGTTTGATAATTATATCGGTATAGATAATAGGGGTTTAAGTTGAGTTGGTATAAGGGCACGTCAACTGTAAGGTAATAATGCACCACTTTAGTCTATATGATAGGCTAGGGAGACCTTAGGTAGGTAAATAATAAATTGATAAATGGGCTTAAATGTGTAGGTTCTATTTTAACAACAATGTTTTTTCGGGAAGAATTATAATTTTTGGAATGTCAAGAGGTGCGCGGCACTGGCCAAGATGCATCGAAACTTGCACGCTCAAGATTACCCAAAACTCCGCACGGAGATTGAGTAAACCTTGCAATCTTAGCTCGTTCTCCTACTGGCTACGTTTCTTATACTATTCTGCAATGTTAAAACACTACAGAAATTATTTATTTATTTGTAATTAATATTATTAACCTAGATGGTTGGCATGCGAAATAAAGTACGATGTACATGAATAATCCCATACAATTTTTATGTCTTTTGTAATTTTTTATACTATACAAATTTGCGTTTAGCGACAGAAGATACGATTGGTTTGTGCATGGACTTAAAATAGTTACATCCATGGTTTGTAGAAACTCCATTGAGATTCGTGGATCTTGATCACTGCCTTGGTACAAACAATTAAAGATCAAACAGGAATAATTAAAACATAGTATGGGCCGTGTTTAATTTGTTATTTTTGCAAACAAAAACACATTCTACGCCGCCATTAATTGGCGTGCTTTCTGTTTGTTTATAAAACTAGGGAAACGCCAAGATCGTTGTTAGACGAGTGAGTGAGCCATGTGTTGAGTACCGGTAACATTCCTTTTCTTCCCCCTACCTTTGGCCTCCCTAGCCTATCATAGGCTACAGTGGAGCATTATGGCCTAAGCTATGACCTAAACTTAAATACCCTATTATTTATACGAATATTACTAGGGAAACGCCAAAGTCGTTGTTAGACGAGTGAGTGAGCCATGTGTTGAGTGCGCCGGAACATTTGCATTTAAGTTTGATTACAATATTCGTATAAATAACAGGGTATTTAAGTTTAGGTCATAGCTTAGGCCATAATGCTCCACTGTAGCCTATGATAGGCTAGGGAGGCCAAAGGTAGGGGGAAGAAAAGGAATGTTACCGGGTACTCAACACATGGCTCACTCACTCGTCTAACAACGACTTTGGCGTTTCCCTAGTAGTCAAGCACATCATAAACTCATTTCTTACACTTTCAATGCCACAGGCGGCGCAATATGACCTAACCGGTTGAAGCGCCCTGGTAACTCATGTCGTCGTTTTTGTTGATCAAATTTTTCAATGTTCATTATCATTTCTAAACTGACAGCGAATAACTTTCTATTTTTAAGACACGTTTTGTAAAAGTCTACACACGAATAAAGCGATGCAATAACAATAACAGTGGTTGTTTTATGCTAAGAAAACTTAAATTGCTAGTTTATCCCACCACACTTCTAATGGTTTATCATGCCTAGATCCACCTATCATCCAAATAAACCAAAAACTACTTCAATCTTTGACTTGGACTATAGGTAGGCCTAATGGTGAATGCCAGGTGAAAGGCGAATCTCTAAGCTTAGCTGGAGCATTATGACGTAACGGTTGGCGCGCCCTTGAACCAAATAAACAAACAATAGTCTGTAAATGTGAGAACCAGTTACAGCACTGGAGTGTCCAGTCTCGCGACTGGTCTGTGGCTGGGTCCAGCCAGCATAGTTCTCAAATGAAAAATGTAAGTAGTATTCAGAAAAAAGTTACTCAGACAGGTTAATAATTTTCAGTGGGGGACAATAAATCTAAAGCCCATGCACCAAGCTAACCCTGTAGGCGCCGACACCATCGACGAGCGAACAATGCCCACCCTCGGACAGCGCAAGGATATACAAGGCTGATTCCGAACAACCTTAGAGTTTATCATGTGCCTCGTTGATAGGACGGCCACAAAGTCACCGTTTTCATATTACAAAGCCTAAAACTGATGGCATAAGTCCACATCGGAAGATGCAGTTGACATATTGTTATATTTCTTTAAAACTGTAATGGTTATGACATCGATTCCTGCAGAGAGGGATGTTAAACTGACGCACAATGTTTTGTATTTCATTAATGCCAGTTTCATAAAAATATATAAAATCGTGGCTGGTTCTGACCAGCATGGGCCCGTCCTTGGCACATCCCCTAGGCTGGAGTGAGGCACACTGTGATATTTTCCAGTTCCATTAATGACTTCTCGACGACGACGACGACAATGTCAACACGAACTATGACAATAAGACAATGGCTCATTGACTCTTTGGCCTTGTGGTTAGAGCTGTTTCCAATGAAGAAGACGGTCCAGGGTTCAATTCCTGCTTTAGCCAGCAACGACACCTTCTTCGTCATTTTACAACATCATTAATTTAATTTCCTTTATGAACTTGGCAATCATTAAAAACCCTCAAACAAACAATAAATTAAATCAATTTACTAACAATATCACAGGCGGCGCAATATATAAATAGCGAGCTGGTGTCTGCCGTTGTAATTTTGCTTTTACTACACCCAGGCAATCGTAAGAGGCGATTTAAGAGACGAGAAGTCCATCTCGCAACCAGAAGTTGTAGGACGTAGGGGAGTATGTAACTCCCCGCCACAAGAGGCGAGCTCTGGCCGGCCTTGTGACAAACATCCCCCATGATAACGGCTGGATCTGTCGAGCACGGTTGTATCTTTGTTACATCCCCCAGGCTAGAGTGGAGCATTATGAAGAACAGTTGACGCGCCCTTATACTAGATAAACGCACGAAAATTTGTATAACCACAAAACTCTTTTATTTATTACCTTATTTGCAATAATTTATTATATACTCACGATAATATTCTTGCCAATATCAAAGTAAACTCATGTTACTAAACAATGTCTCCTGCGAATTCCCTTGTTAATAAGCTTAAGAACATAAGGCGTCGCACAGTAACCTATTCGGTTGAGGCGCCCTAGATCCTCATGTCATCGATACATGCAACATAAGGGCTGTTAACTATATCGGACTTCGGTCTGTTTGATTTAGTGTCGGATTTCCGTTTACGAAATAAAGGAACAATTATCATGAACATCAAAGGTTTACTTTGGTTTTCACAGATGGCCTCATGATTGAATTCAAGAATGGAAGTACTTTTTGAGAAGAAAGGCTTACGATTTACACGCCCATATTCCCAAACACTTTCTACTTAAAATAACTGACCATTATTTAATGTCTCCGTCCCCCGTCTGGGCCCGGAATAGAATTGGACCAGAGGGGCGGTATTCTAAGCCCCTGTCCCCATAAGCCCCTGCCCCTTTTTTTGGCTTCTAAGCCCCTGTGACCGACGGTTGTGCTACACGTTGCGAAGCGGGGCTTTGAAGACAAACGGGTCCGGGCTTAAGAAGACTAAAAGTCTTCTTAGGCCCTGTCTCCTAACGCCCGCACGAAAACCTTGTTCGTCCCCATGAGCCATTACAGATAAGAAATGATAACGAATTTTTAAGTGTTTATAATTTATCGATTTTTGGATGAGCGAAGTGAAGACTTCAATGTCTCCCTACAAAAATTTGGCTTGGGTGTTTTTTTTTGTTTTTTTCTGTCGTTTGTTCGCTCCAAGACTCCGGAAAAACGGCATAAGCGATTTTGATGAAAATTGAGGGGGACCTTCGAAATCGAAATCTCTGAAACTTAGACTTGAGTAGTTTTTGGGTACAATCGAAGAAATATTTCTCATGAATATCTACTTTTACGATTTTTTTTCGCGTTGCTTATAGTGCGATATTTTCGTGACATTTGGGGCGATTATGACCCAAAGGGTGTGGATACAACTTTCATATTTTACATGCACATGGGCCTTCAATTCCAGCTCGACAACTCTCGCGGTTTGGCACGTGAATAGGGGAGTTGCACCCCTGAAACTAATGCGAGTTCTGGGTCTTCGTCGGGGAAACCCCCTTCCCTTGACTACCTCCCCGACGGCGACGACAAAGACAACAAGGACAGGATGATGACAAGATGGAGACGACCACGAACGTGGGGGAAACCCCGTCCATCCCATATGCTTTTGGCTGGTTCTGACCAGCACAGGCCTGTCCACCCCTTGTCCCCCCCGCGGTCTCCCTTACGTCCCTCCCTTCGTCTCGATTAGGCCAAGTTGCATAAATATGAGACGTAAAGCATATCCAATCAATCAAGTAATCACATGCACATTAAGGTAATGGTGATGTATTGACATTAGAAAGAAAAGTTGAAAAAGTTAGCAGATCTGTTAAGAAATACTGGTTTAATTTGAGTTTTTTGTGTGTAAAATATTAAAACCTTTATTTCTATAGATTTCTGGCTACAATTTTTCAACTTTTTCTTTCAAAGTCAATACATCACACTTCATAATGTCATGTGAAATAAGAACGTTTGTAAACCACCCGTTTGGTCAGAATTTGCCCAAATAGCACGAAAAATAGAGATTTTAGATCTTTCTCACAGCCTTGTATGAAAACTTCACATGAGATTTTTATACTTACCCACAGCCTTTTTTACAAACAATCAAAGATCCAACCTACCTAATGATTGCTTTGTATGGCGTGTGAATATGTTTTTATTATTTTAAATTATAATATTAAATTTTATTAATTAAAAATTCATCATCAAACGCGGCTAAAAAAGCGTTTGCGAAGCTTCCTAGTTTTAAAACTTAGTACCCACAGACCGGAAGCATAAATGTTATAAGACCTATGTCATTTGATCTCACGTGCATTCCTCGTTCTACAGCGTAACAATAGCCTTAAAAAGGACAAAAACGTGCACTAGTTTTAGGTTTTTTTGTGTAATGGAAACTTGTGAAAACAGGGTTAAATTAACACAAAAATTAACTAAAAGTTTGCATTATTTATTTTTTAAATACGGAATTGTTGGAAGAAGTACAAAACGAGTGTCATGAGACGTCCTCTCCTAGGTAGTAAAAAAATATATGGCGAAATGCGGTAAATTTGTCTATTGAAGCCACAGTGGAAGAACGTTAAACACTGAATTGCATCGAAATACTAATGCGGTCTAGTAATAACACTAGTGGTTCCTGTTAAGAACAGCAAGATTAAGAATATGTGAATTAAGTATTTCGGGGTCATAGTTGTATTAGTTATTAGTAGAAACGAATGTTTTTTTCTGATCATTTACACTTGTGTCGTTTTCGCTTGAGGCAATCGAATATGATTATACACACAGTTGATGGAAAGACGAGCGTGAAATTTAAATATAAGACCACAGAGAAAGTGATCGCCGATTACATATTTATTTGTGTATATTTCGGGTTGAAAGTATACAATTGGAGTAGTATTTTAGAATTATAATTCGTAGAAAAAGAATTCAAAAAAGTGGAGTAAAGGGCCTATGCCTAATGGGCCAAATTAGTGCAAAAAGTGAACCTAACGTGGAAATTGGCAATATTACTATTTCGGGTACGAGATGTTCAAAAATTCGATGGCTCCAAGGGTGAGCTTCTCTGAATTTTATTATTAACAAAAATACAGATTAATTAATTTAAAATCACCCAGATTAAACCTCATATCAAATTGAGCATGAAGCTTATTTATGAGAATAAATAAATGTCAAAATAAATTTTTAAATATAAATACGATTGTAATATTTTAGATAGGTCTATACTTAAAACCTGTCGTAGGCTTCGTAGGTCTACTTTCAAATTCACCTTTACTTCAATATAAACATAGCCTATCATCATATATGTCTTCTTACAGTTGACGCGCCCTTTATTACCAACTAAACTAAAAAGCGTATTTTATATCAATATAGTTATCGAACGTAAATGCAAATGTTCCGGGTTACTAAATATGACTTCTAACTCGTCTAAACAACGACGTTGGCGTTTTTCTAGTCTAGTTTTTGGCTAAGACGCCCTTATACCGAAATGTGTGGGACTGGGATACTAGTTCAATACCCTGGTCGCGGGGAGAGATTTTGTTATTTAGAGGATTGCATGCTAACAAATGATTTTTAAACATGTTTTGAAATGCATATAACGCAGTGTAAGTCTATAATCTGTGAAAAATACTATAGAAAAATAGCCGTAAAACAAACGTAGTTAAAATTGCAAGGATTGCTCAATATCCGAGCGAATGTGGGGGTACCTTGATCGTGCAAGAATTCGATACACCTTGGGCACTGCATTTTCACGGCCGGGCAACTAACAAACCAAAATATTTTTCAAAATAACCAAACAATTGTTTGTTAAATGGTCCTACACATTAGCAGCCTATTTTTCAATGTGATACTTCTTGTAGGTTTAATCGCAAACGAACCTAGCTGTTTTGTTAACAGTTTTCTCAGTTTTAAATTGTACCGGATGCCTGTCTAAATTTTAGCTCCAATCTGTTCAGCGATTCGGCTGATTTCGAAGTACACACACGCACGCACACAGACTCACAGAATGAGCGCCCGGGTTTGAGTTGAATGGAGACACTTCAGTCGCTTCACTCCCTCGTTTAATTATAGTTGTGGTAGAACATATGAATTAATGTTGATGTAATTAAGGAACCTCTACTACATTTTAGTTTAAAGTATACCTTCTTTGACTAATGTGTGAGAAGTATACCTAAAGTTGTTGCCAGTGGCATACTTGTTTGATATAATTTGTTGTTTTGCTGGATTTTCTGTGCTTATTTAAATTTCTCTTTAAAATAAACTGGAAACGTTGGTTGAATAATAAAAGTGCACTGATAAACCTCGAAAACATAATCATGCCATTATATTATTATTTAAGGCTGGTTGCATCGTCCTCTAAAATATATTTAAAAATCAAAGGTAAGATGACTGCACATTTATTCTAGATGAGTGAGTGTCTAAAACATAAAGGAAAAATATATTTTGTAATATTTTGGGCAGGATGTTACGTCTCTGTCAGTCATTATATACAAATGTTTGTAAAAAGTTGGAACACTGAGCTAGGGTTATACTTAATTTAGTGAGCGATCGATTTTTTTATTATTAAATTCTAAAAATCATGCCTTCCACCTCCTTATAAGAAAAAACAATTTTGTGAAATATCGTTTCAATTGTTCTATTGTTTTCGTCCGCAGGAACAAAACTCTATTTGTACCCTTACAACCAAAATCGGATATCGAACGATATTTCAAAAATTGTTTTTCCTTATAAGGACGGTGGAAAGCAATGATGTGAAGTAACAATATTAAAAAAAATCGTCGCTAAAAGTAACACCTAGCCGTGTGTCCACTTTTGTCCAAAATCGCATATTATGGCTAACAGGTACGTATCGTCCCGCCCCAAAAAAAATACAAAATATATGTTTTTGTTATCTTCAAGACCTCACTCATTTAGATAAGATGCCGTCATCCTTCCTTTAATTTTTTCAAAATATAGTCTAGAGGACGATACAATAGCCTGAACTAGCTTAAAGAAACAATCTTCACACTGAATTACATAAAAAGAGAATTTTAGTCCCGCGTTACCGCAAGCTAGGTTTCCATTTTAAGGCGTATTGCGTATTTAACAAAAATCAATAAAATTTATTAAAAATAACCTATGCTATGAAAATCAAAACAAAAGTTTTCCGAAGCGTTTGAGAATTTAATTGATTGTTTATGTGAATTCATGATGTATATTATTTTTGTCATAGTCATATTTAATGTAGAATATGAGGCTTCACAAAATTAGATAGAATTAAATAAAAGGGCACCTATCGTAGCACTTTTCAATATTATTATCTCATTCGAGAAAATTAATAAAAAAAGTGTTTTTGAATCCGTCAAAAAGGCCATTTATACACCAAAAGGTGCTAGCATTTTCTCGCCTGATTGCGAATAATCTGGAAAAATCCGCTGTGGTAGAGAGGCCCATTTAGGCCTATCCATTATTAATAAACATCATGATTAAAAACTATTAATTATCCGTATTTAAGGTTTAAACAGTGGCGTAGCTGTAATCATAAGCGCCCCCGCAAAGAATGGTGGCCCCCGCTGGGGGGTGGGGGGGGGTCATAACTGGTCAAGCTGAGTTCAGGGGCCAAAATATGAGTTTTATTATACCTCGTTGTATAGAGAAAAAAATACTATTATTACTAAAATTTATTTCGAAAAGTCTATGTCTGACACTTGCGTTTCAGTTTGCATCAATTAACAAATCCCAATCGTTACAATCGAGTTCAGAACGACTCCGATATAGGGCAGACGTTAATGATCGCGCTCTCTAAAATTAGCATCACATCAAAAAACGAATAAAGAAAAAAGAAGCAAAACCAATTAAAAAGAAAAATGGCACGTTCTAATACTCTTATGATGGTTGTCCACAAAGTTGTTACAGTCGAAAAGTATAAAAGTATGGACTCATTTTACACTGTGTAGAAGGGGACAAAAGAAGAACGTTCATCTTCGTTCGTTCGTGAACTCTTAGTAAGACCAACGGACTGTCAGATACCCCCCCCCCCCCCCCCCCTAGATGTATTAGTTTTAACCAAAACGCGGCAATTTGGGGTCATTTTTACTTCTTTTTTGGAAAAGGTCAAAAAAATTAGTTACGGAACAAACAAATAAATTGAAAGTGTGGATTGAATTATATTTTCAATTCCTTACAGAACTTTTTTTTCAAAAGTACTGAAATAGATTCGTTTCAACGATAGTTAATTGGCCTTGAAAAATAAAAAACTATTGAAAAATCATGAGATGCACCCCTGTAACCCGCACCCACACTGGCCCAACAAGTGGATGTCTACTCCAAATAATCAACCTATTTGATGACCGTAGCGAGCGAAGCGAAGATTACATTTACTTACTGGACGAAAAAAATCAGGAATTTATTTTTCTTTTTTAATTTTTTCTCGTTTGTATTTTGTGTGTTCGTTAACACGATTCCGGCTAAATGGTACTCAATTGCGAAAAATGTTCTGAAGGCCTTGAAATCTCTGAACTAGAACTGCCACGTTTTTGGAGCGAAATCAAAAAATTATTTCTCATGAAAATTCGAAATTGACGTTTTTTTCTTTTTAAATGCTTTATCCGATGTAATGATTTTTTCCACAAAACCTTAATTTTATGAATACATATATTCGTGCGAAAATTAAGCGCAATCGAATTTAATATTTCTTTATAAAAACGCAATTTTATGGATTTTTTTAAAAAAACGATTTAAATTAAAAAAATTTAAAACTAAGTTTATTTTTTATTAATTAAATTAATTTTAAAACAATCCTTAACTAGTACTGATTTTTTTACAGAAACACAGAAAATCCGCATAAACATGGCAGCGTAATCACCAATAACAACTCATCAACAACGCGGCGGGACTTTAGCGTTTTTCCTAGTAAACGCACTTCATAAAAAATAAATTATAATGTATAATAATTAGGATGAGCGTAGCGAGGAAGCGAAGATTCCATTTCACTACACTGGAGGGAAAAAAATGCGGAATGTTTTTTTCTTTTTCTGTTGTATTTTTGTGTGTTTGTTAAAACACGATTCGGCTAAACAATATCCAATTGCAATGCCATTTTCTGGAGGCCTTCATGAAATCTCTGAACTTAGAACTGCCACGTTTTTGAGCGCAATCTAAAAATTATGCCCCATAAAAATCGCCATTTTACGATTTTTTGATTGTTTTTAATCACGATTCAATGAAACAAAATTTAATAATTAAGTAATTTTTTATTTAATTAATTAAATAAAAAAAATTCTTCAACTAGTAAACAATTTTAGCACAGACAACAGAAAATATAAACACATGGTGTCTCAATTGCACCCAATACGCTCACCAACAACGGCGCCTCTGAAAAAGCGTTTGCAAAGCTTACTAGAAATAAGATAATTATTATTAATTTCTCGATTGGTAGTCGGGGAAACACTCAGTAGGTGTAATGGTATTATTGGATGAGCGTAGCGAGCGAGCGACGATTTTCATTTCACTTACAATGGAGAAACAAAACCGTTTTTTCCCCTTTTTTGTATTTTTGTGTGTTTGTGAAAACGATTCCGGCTATACCAATACTCTAATTGCAATGAAATTTTCTGGAGGCCTTCGAAAACTCTGAACTTAGAACTGCCACGTTTTTGAGCGCAATCAAAAAATTATTTCTCATAAAAATCGCAATTTTACGATTTTTTTCGATTTTTTAAAAATATCTTCGAACTATAATACCTACATGCTTGATCCGATTGTAATGATTTTTTCATCGAACCTTAATTTTATGAATTAATATATCCCCCCAAAATACAAAAATTTGTAAAAAAGACGGCAGCCAAGCTCTCCTTCAAAAGTCTTCGGCTGTGAATGCTGTGAGATATAGAAGTTGAGCCAAGCTTTTTATTCTTTCTCCCTAGTTTCGCTTTGAAAATATGTAAGATCATTTCGCCTGTTGACGAGCGCCAAGCCAACGATTTTTGTGGTAAAAAAGTAAAATTTTTAAACTCGAAATCATAAAAAAATTCTTGGCCATGAACCAAATTCAATGGCCAAGTCATTTTTTTTATGATTTCGATTTTAAAATTTTTACTTTTTTACCACAAAAATCGTTGGCTTGGCGCTCGTCAACAGGCGAAATGATCTTACATATTTTCAAAGCGAAACTAGGGAGAAAGAATAAAAAGCTTGGCTCAACTTCTATATCTCACAGCATTCACAGCCGAAGACTTTTGAAGGATAGCTTGTCTGCCGTCTTTTTTACAAATTTTTGTATTTTGGGGGGATATCACATCTTTTTGTTGTTCGTTCGCTATCAAGGTGTGAATGATGGACTTTGAATGATTAAATTTGTTAAGTTCAAAGTTGTTTTTTTACATTTTTGGGGCCCACGGTCCCCCCAAAGATACCCCTTAAATAAATAAATAAATAAATTTTTATTTATAGTCTACCCACTCAGTTATATATAACTGATTTTCAGTGGGGGACTTTAAATCAGAACGACCAAACCAACCCTGTAGGCCCCGACGCAATCGACGAGTGAGCGATAACCAACCAAAGATCGATATTTTTAATAGGAAATATATCAATCAGTGGTATGGACAGTGCGAACATCCGCGGATCAACGCCAGAATCAACAAGGCCGATCCAGAACAACTCTGAAATTTATTATGTGCTTCGTTGCTAGGACGGCTCCAAAGTCACCGTTTACAAACTCCTAAGACAAGAACTGATAGACTAAAGTCCAAATCAGAAGTTAAAAAACTTCTGACTTTAGCGGGAATCGAACCCTGGCCCTTCTGCATTGGAAGCAGATATACGCTAACAACAAGACCAACGCACTAGCATAAGCACTAGATATTTATAATGGTTAAGAGCATGTTTAATTTCAAGCTTGTATACAAATTACTACGCCTGAGTAATTACGCGTTTTGATTTTGCTAGGACGGCTCCAAAGTCACCGTTTACAAACTCCTAAGACAAAACTGATAGACTTAAATCCAAATCAGAATAAAAAACTCTAGGGAATCGAACCCTGGCCCTTCTGCATTGGAAGCAGATACGCTAACAACAAGACCAACGCACTAGCATAAGCACTTGATATTTATAATGGTTAAGAGCATGTTTAATTTCAAGCTTGTACAAATTACTACGCCTGAGTAATTACGCGTTTTGATTTTGATTTTGATTTTGATTTTCCCCGGTCCCAATTGCCGGTTTTTGTTATATGAGGTACATCTGAGTGTGGCCCAAGTTTCAAAGTTCTAAGATGAACCGTTTTCTCGGTATAGCGTATTATTCATAAGAGTACGGAATTACCTACTTTTGATAATTTTGGTTTTTTTCCGGTACCCGTTAACCAATTTTGCTTTCCATATTCAAAAGTGATAAAATGAGAGATATCAAAATGTATTCCACGTTTGAAACATCTCAGTTGTAGCGTTTTCTTTGAATGATTCATTTCTTAAAGTTCAGATATGTTTTTTGTCATTTTTTCCCCATGGTCATCCCAAATTAGCCCCTTGTGTTTTGGACGCAAGATATTTATAATGGTTAATAGCATGTTAAATTTCAAGTTTGTACAAATTACCACGCCTTGGTAATTACGCGTTTTGATTATCATCCAAATTTTGATTTTCTCCGGTCCCTGTTAGGCCTACCCGATTTTTGGTTTTGAAAGCAAAAGGCACTGCCTGTGATATACACCTAAGTGTGGTCCAAGTTTCATAGTTCTAAGATTTACCGTTTTCTCTGTAGGCTAAAGAACTCTCCGCGGAGAACTCCTAGCCACCCACCCACCCACCCACCCAGCCAGCTTTAAGGAATTTGACGATGTTGAGAGCCTTTTTTAACACAGAACGAGTTGTCGGATCGGGTTGATTTTTTTTTTGGTATGTCATGGACCACATACCAGGTCATATACCGAGTTTCAAGATTGTAACTCTTTCGGGGCGGCGTGTGCAGATAGCTGCAAACCCCCCCAACTCTGGTAGGTGTATATAGGGCCGGAGTTCGGTGTCGCCTAGCAGCCGCATTCGCTTGTCTGCCGGGCGACGACCGTCGCCCTAGATTCGTGTGAAATTTTAGCGCAATCCAAAAATTACTTTTCGTGGAAATCGCAATTTTACTTTTTTTTTTTTACATTTCTTCGAATTATAACGTCCACATGCTTTATCAGATTGTAACGATTTTTATACCGAACCTTAATTGTATGAAATAATATATTGGTGAGAAATTTGAGCGAAATCGAAAAATATTTTTTATGAAAATCGTAATTATACGCTTTTTCTTTTAAAAAAATTACGCTCAACCAACAACGCGCCTGAAAAAACGTTTGCGAAGCTTCCTTGTTTACTACAATTCAGAAATTAAATAGTTCGTCCCAACCGGGATTCAAACCACAGGTCTCCCACATTCCAGGTGAACGTCTTAACCATGCCCTTCAGATGTATAATGGAACTACAATTCATAGATTAAAATTTACCCGTCCTGATGGTCTAGTAGTTACGACGCTCACCTGGAGTGTGGGAGACCCGGGGTTCCAATCCCGGTTGGGGCGGACTTTTTTAATTACTGAATTGTAGTAAATATTATTATTACATCTTAGACGACATTGAGTGCCAGCAATAATTGAAAACGACACAATATTTATGTTTTAGATGAGCAGGTTCCCATATCGGCATAATTATGCAGTTATATTATATTAAGTATGCAAAGTAAAAGATATTATACATTTATGTGTATTTGGGGTCTACCCACGCAGCTACACAGTTACTGTTAAGTAATGAAAACTATGGTGTTAGTTCTCCCAAAACCAATTCTTTATCAACATTCAACTATGAATAAATTATCACAATAAAATCAATGCATATTAAAACAGTGCTTTTGCAATGCCTACATGATTTAATTGCAACATTTTCGAGTCGAATGAGACGTTAAGCAATATCCAATCAATCGAATATTGCTAACCTTTCGCTTTAAAGTCATGATTTATTTATATCCCCCCACCCCCACCCTCAACCAACATTTGGGAATTAATGGTTCACCTCGAGCAAAGTACAGCCCGCTTTGCAACGTGGTGCGACCGAACAAAAACATCGTGCGGGCGTTAGGAGACAGGGCCCTAAGAAAGACTTTTAGTCTTCTTAAAGCCCGGACCGGTTTGTCTTCTAAGACCCGCTACGCAACGTGTAGCACAACCGTCGGTCACAGGGGCTTAGAAGCCAAAAAAAGGTCCAGGGGCTTAGGAGCCCAGGGGCTTAGAAGCCGACACCGCCCAGAGCATGGCTCAGCTAAGCGGAAGAGGCGACTAAAGTTACCAATTCAATCGTGTACACGGCGAATATAAAGTAGGCCTACCATAATAATATTAACTTAGTTACAGAGTGAATGTTTAAATACAACAATTATGCTAATTAAAAAAGGCTATTCATGAGAAAGAAACATCTCGCAAACATCAAATAGTAAGAAGGTAATTATATTACTCCCCGAAACTAAGGCGAGATCTGGCAATTGTCGTCGGGGACGCCTCTCCTTTCCCTTTACGAGCTCCCCGTCGACGATGAGTCGATGACAACGACATAACGAACGATGACAAGGACGATGACGACCGCGACGTAGAACCCCCCTGTCCTCCCCTTACCCGTGGGATGGTTCTGACCAGCATGGGCCTCTCAACCCCATATCCCCTAGGATAGAGTGAAGCCTTTTGACCTAACGGTTGACGCGCCCTTAATCCCATAATTTTCTTTCTTTTACGAACCTAGAAAACAATAAAACCATCAAACACACCACAAACTAATTTCATTTACTTACAATACCATGGCGCATAATATGACTCAACCGGTTGAAACGCCCTATAGTTTCTCACGTCGTCGTCACAATCTTCGCATTAATTTCCTTGAACGGTTGACGCGCTCTTCATCCAAATAAACTTTACTAATGGAATAACCCATAACAAAGATAACATAATTCATGTTATCATCAAACATACCATTACATCATTTCATTTAATTGGATGACCGAAGCAAAGACTTCAATTTCACTACCCACCCCCCCCCCCCCGCTTCTCTAAAAAAAATAAGTTCGGGATACATTTTTCTTTCTCGTTTTCTTCTTTTATTGTCTGTTTGTTCGCGCTGTACCGGGCAAACGGCATATGCGATCTTGATGAAAATTTAAGGAGACCTTCTAAATCTCTGAACTAGACCTGTCACGTTTTTTATTCGTATTTATTCACTTTATCTGCGAAGAGTCTAAGTGAATAAAAAATCTATCTATCTTTAATTGTTAACAGTAATAAAACCGTCTTAAATAAACTCATCTAGACAACGTTTGTCGCGTCCTTAATCCAAATAAACAAAACAAACAAGAGAAAAGTCCATCTCGCAAACATCTGCTTGTAAGATGGGTAGAATATTACTCCTCGAATCTAGAGTCAAGCTTTGGTAATCGTCGTCGGGGGCCTTGACCCCTTCTCTTGACGACCACTCGACGACGATGACAACAATGACACCACGAACGATGACAAAGAAAATGACGACCGATACGGGAAAACTCCCCCTTTACTCTCTTTTTCCGTGGCTGGTTCTGACCAGCATGGGCTCTTCCTCCCCATATCCCCAAGACTATAGAGTGGTGCATTATGTCCTAACAGTTCACGCGTCCTTAATCTAAATTAACAAAACAAAACAAGAGAAAGTATCTACCTCGCAAACATCTGCTTGTAAGAAGGGTAGAATATTACTCCTCGAATCTAGAGTCAAGCTTTGGTAATCGTCGTCGGGGGCCTTGCCCCCTTCTCTTGACGACCCCCCGACGACGATGATAACAATGACACCAAAAACGATGACAAAGAAAATGACGACCGAGACGTGAGAACTCCCCCTTTCCTCTCTTTTCCCGTGGCTAGTTCCGACCAGCATGGGCTCTTCATCCCCATATCCCCAAGACAAGAGTGGTGCATTATGACCTAACGTTTGACGCGTCCTTAATTCAAATAAACAATACAAACAAGAGAAAAAGTCCACCTCGCAAACATCTGCTTGTAAGAAGGGTAGTTTATTACTCCCCGAATCTAGAGGCGAGCTCTGGTTATCGTCGTCGGAGACATTGCCCCCTTCTCTTGACGACCCCTCGACGACGATGACAACAATGACACCACGAACGATGACAAAGATAATGACGACCGAGACGTGAGAACTCCCCCTTTCCTCTCTTTTCCCGTGGTTGGTTATGACCAGCATGGGCCCCTCCTCCCCATATCCCCGCATGGGCCCCTCCTCCCCATATCCCCATGACCTTACAGTTGACGCGTCCTTAATCCAAATAAACAATACAAACAAGAGAAAAAGTCCAAACCCGCAAACACCTGCTTACTCCTTGAATCTAGAGGCGAGTTCTGGTAATCGTCGTCGGGGACCTTGCTGCCTTCTCTTGATGACCCCTCGACGACGATGACAACAATGACTCCACGAACGATGACAAAGAAAATGACGACCGAGACGTGAGAACTCCCACTTTCCTCTCTTTTCCTGTGGCTGGTTCTGACCAGCATGGGCCCCTCCTCACCATATACCCCGGGCTAGAGTGATGCATTATGACCTAACGGTTAACGCGCCCTTAATCCAAATAATAAAAAAAATAAACAAACCGCCCAAAATTCCTTAAACCGAACATCAGGTTGTGGCCAGCAAGATAATTTTTTAAGGGTACGTACGCAATGAAAATCAAATCCATTCCTAACCGTCCAGCAAATCAGGATATATTTATTGATAAATTTAAGACAATTTGATAACAATCTGACAGTTTAATCTTATAGAATTTGATATGCCAAAAGTTTTTAATTTTTCTTAATTCAATAACCCTCCCTGGTTTACACCAGACGAGATTATTATATGCGACTTTGTCGTTTTGATAATTAATGACTCTACTTGCGTTAGTATATTCAAAATTGTGGCCTTCTGTGGCCTGACACAGTGATAACAGAGTTACAAGATCAGAACAAAAGACTTCAGGAGAACATGACATTTATAGAGTTAGTCGACGAGAATGGCAAAAGGCTGATAAGGGTACTTGAAGCGTACATTATATAACTTACCGAATCTAAAGGCGAGCTCTGGCGGTCGTCTGGAAACTTTCCCCTGCCCTTTGACTACCTCCCCGACGACGATGACAATGACAACACGGACCCTGACCCAGACGCAAACGACTACGACGTATGGAAACCACTAATCCATGCCCTCCCCACACCCTTCTTTGCCCACTGTTCTTTGCCTGAGCCCAGCCTGATTTCGTCACATTCCACAGAACCTCCCCCACCCGACCCTGGTCAAGCTACTGCCCCGGCCCCTTGACCCCGCCCACCTACCACCAAGACCCACCCTTGTTTGTGGCTGATTCTGACCAGCACAAGCCTGTCCACCCCGCGTCATCCCGCGTAACCCCTTACGTTCCACCCTTTTGAAACAATATATAGAGTTATTAACTAAAAAACTACATTATCGCAGGCGGCGCAATTGACCTGACGGTAGTATTGACCTTAAATCTTATAAAACTTCAACAATAACATTTCCGTAATTTATTTATTGCTATCCAAATAATATTTGTTTTTGTTATTATTTTCATCTAAATTTATTATTCCTTTAAATCTTAAAAACAATTAAATTATCAAACACACCATAAACATATTTCATTTACTTTCAATATCACAGGCGGCGCAACAAGACCTAACCGGTTGAAGCACCCAAGTTTCTCACGTTGTCGTCTCTTTATTTTCATTACCTTCTTGTGGACATCGTCTGTGCAATAGAACAGACAAACTAGACTCTCTTCTTATCGTCTATCCAGTGGGTCTCAAACTGTGGTACGCGTACCCCCAGAGGAACGCGGGGAGTTTCCAGGGGCTATACGTGACAAAGTCCAGCACAACAAAACATTATTTGTTACTGTATCATCAAAGTCATGCATATTTGTTAAAAGCTACTAACTTGTGAAGAACATATTAAGGCTGTATGTACACATAGCAATATTGCTTATAAATTTAATGGCACTGCCCAAAACACGTACAATACAAAAACATGCATGTACAGTTTTTCCAAAGCTGGCTACATGAACTTCAATGCAGTGTTCAGTTCTGACCAGCATGGGACTCTCCTCCCCACATCCCTAAGGTCAGAGTGGTGCATTATGAGTTAATGACCTGACGGTTGACGCGCCTTTAATCTAAATATATTTAAAAAAAAACAAATGTGATGCCTTGCGCACTTCATTAGTTCTCTCGTGAACATAAGAAGTTCGTCAATCAAATGACATTTGCGACAAACTTTCTATATTTGTTATTGGAAGCGATTAAAACATCATTAATTAATTTACGTACCAAAATGTTCTTTTGAAATCAAATACTATTAATTAATTGATTGTTATCGTTATCAAACGTAAAATATCGTTTTAAAACTAACAACACTAATTGAAAATCAAACTACAATATCAATAATGCGAGGCAATATGACCTACCCAGTTGAAGCGCCCTATCTTCTCACGACGTCGTTGTAAACATTGGATTCCACCTCTTATGTGCCCACCTTCTCCCCCGGCTTCCTGCTACCCGTGTCTGACCAAACCAAAACAAACATGATATTTAGATTTAAGTTTTGGTTTCGGGTTCAAATATAAACGCTAAGACGGTTGATTAACTTACATTGTTTAAGTCCATCTGAATGTTACAATGGCAATGGTAGCATTAAAGTTTGTAATTAAAAGTGAAGACACTTGAACTGACTGGTTTGTTCTACCGAACATGTTTGGCATTGGTCATTACTCAGCTAATTGTGCCTTGGGACTTGAGTCATACGTCATACAATATCACAGGCAACGTAATATGACCCCTCGGTTTGTAAATTCTTAAAACAACAATTTTTTCTGTAAATTCTTAAAACAACAATTTTTTCTACTTATGTGTTCAAACATTTTCCTTTATGCTCTTAGAGATCATGTGCGATATGACCTTACGGTTGACACGCCCTTTATCCAAATAAACTCAACTTAAGCAAATAAACTAAACTAAGGAAACAATGTAAAAATACAACATCAGAGGCCATTAATTGTCTTACAATATCTCGGCGGCGCAATAATGAGCCACGCGGTTGAAGCGCCCTGCTGTTTCTCAGTCGTTCTCAGTTGCGTGCCCGTGGCCCGTGGTAGAACTGGCCCAGGGCTTGGATCTGTTTATCTTGATATGCGAGGAAAGATCGGCTAGTATACGAGGGTATCCCCGATACTAGAAGCGAGCTCTGGCGGTCGTCGGCGGGGACTTCTTCTTTCTTTGACGAACTCCCCGACGACGACACGACAATGAATTCGAATAGGCCACACACGTCTAACTTGTTGTTGTTGTTCCCAGATGTATGTAACACATGTGATGAAACTTTAACCGTACATCATATGCTGACAGATTGTTATTTGTACCACATATGTTTAACAATTAAATGAAGAAAAATTTACTATTTAATTGGCTTGTTCACTGCGACTTTTACTCACCACGCTGCGCTATTGTACTAACCCCCCACCGCCGTCTGGATGCCTGTAAAGGCGGATGTAGAGTGTAGACGGCGGTGATAGCCCAACTTGCGGGTGTCATGGCTGCTCATAGCTGTCAGCAGCCTACTGTTTTTACTGTCAGTTTGCATAGTTTTATGTTGAAAGCAAAATGCCCAATTGCTGTGTGTATTCGTGTAAGGAGAGAGGAGGGCATACTGTCGTGTTTATTACTACAAATAAATACAATCACACATAATATACTGACAATGTGTCTTTATTCGGCCTCCTGCCTACGTAACCTCTCTCATGTCAACAAATCAACACTGGCTAGGACTAAGCCCTAGGCTTTGCTGAGGCGTATGCAAGTAGGGCCTAGGCCTATACTTGCTAATTTATAATACCATGATATTGATATGCCTAGGTCTACATCTAATGCTGAAGAAAAGCCTAGGCCCTAGTCCTTAGTAGCCTTATTCCAAGTAGGCCTAGGTCTAATCTCAATAACAGTGCTAGGCCCCAGGTTTAGACTTCAACGGCGCCATGTGCTTTCAGCTCTTATTTTATTTTCCTATCGTTCACGTTTTCATTGTTTAACAGTTTAAACAAAAAAAATATGCTATTGAATAAAATACTTGAAATAGGCCGTACGACTACATACGTAAAACAATACGTAAACAAACAATCGAGGAAGCACAGATTTGACAATGCAGAGCCTGCTATACATAGTTTATTTCAAACGCCGCCACTGTCTAAGGCAGGGTCCACTAGATACCTAACAAGCAGCTCGGAATAAGTATCAAGTGGACCCTGGTTTTGGGGGTTAGTGCAGTGGCGCGATCTGCGTGGAGCTTTGCGTGAACAAGCCAATTGGATGAGCGAAGCGAAGACTTCAATTTCACCGACCCCCCAAAAAATTTAGCTCGGGTGTTTTTTGTTTGTTTTTTTGTCTGTTTGTTCGCTCTCTACCGGGCAAACGGCATAGGCGATCTTAATGAAAATTAGAAAGGACCTTCGAAATCTCTGAACTTAGACTTGCTACGTTTTTGGGTACAATCGAAGAAATATTTCTCATGAATATCGTACTTTTACGATTTTTTCCCCGATATTTTCGTGATGTTTGGGCCAATTGTGACCAAACGGGTAGGGCTACAACGTTCATATTTTACATGGACATTAAGGTAATGGTGATGTATTGCTTTCTGAAAGAAAAAATTGAAAAAGTTAGACAGAATCTATAGAATAAAGGTTTTAACATGAGGTCTTTTTTAACAAGTAACAATTGAAACTTGACAACAATCACCTACAATGCATTCAAAAAGCACTTGCAAAGGAAAAGTGGTCTTACGCAAACTAAAAACTTACAAAAAAGCTCATCTTTCAACGCGGCGGGACTTAAGCGTTTTCCTAGTATATTAAAATTTCATATTCGTCGTACTACAACCCATTCAGTTGACGCGCCCTAGATCCTCATGTAGTGTTTATTCTAATTTGCGGCTATGTGGCTCGTTGGTCTTGTGGTGACCGTCTCTGCTTCCAATGCAGAAGGTCCAGGGTTCGATTTCCGGGCAGCAGTTATTAAACTTGTGATTTGAACTTAGGTCCATCAGCTCTTGGGTTAGGATATTTATAAACTGTGACTTTGGAGCCGTCCTATCAACGAGGCACATAATCAATTCAAAATTGTTCTGAATCGGCCTTGTTGATTCTGGTGTTGATCCGCGGGTGTTCGCACTGTCCACACCACTGATTGCTATATTTCCTATTAAAAATATCGATCTCTGGTCCTACCCTACCCTAATCGATCCTACGCCTATGCCCCTTGCTTGAGGCTGGTTCTGAACCAGCACTGTCCTGTCCACCCCGCGTTCCAACCGTTTTCTTGAATAATAGTTATTAATTAACTAATAAACTACCTAATCGCAGGAGGTGCAATATGACCTAACGGTTGTCGCGCCCTTGAACCTAATAAACTTCAATCCTCAAACTTGTTAAAACTAAAAATATCATGTGCGGTGCACATAACCTATTTGGTTGAAGGGCCCTAGATCCTCATGTAGTCATACTTTTACATTCTTAAACATAAATTAGCGTTTTTGCTTCCAAAACACAAGGTCCACGGTTTGATTCTCGCTATAGGCAGGGAAATTTTTTTTTAACTCTCTAAAGG
>JAMZAV010005671.1:0-90239 GCA_024449915.1 Sweltsa coloradensis
GGGGGGAGCTTCAGGGCCCAGAAGGCGGCCATCTTGGTTCGCTATCGCCGAGTACGAGTCCCGCACTTGCACCAGGTTCGGGGGCTGGAGCAGCGACGGGACTATGTGTTCATCCAGGAAACCTCGGGAGGCTGCTCTCTAACGTGGCCCACGGAGGGGTAAGTTGAGCTCCAGACTCGCCCAGAAAGGGGCCATCTTGTCTCTATCCAGTACGAGTCCCGCACTTTCACCAGGTTCAGGGGGCTGGGGGCGCGACAGGGGCTATTGTTCATCCAGGGAATCTCGGGAGGCTGCTACTCTAAAGTGGCCGCACGGAGGGTAAGGGTTTAGCTCTCAGACTCGGCCAGAAGGCGCCATCTTGTCTGCTTCCCGGGGTACGGGGTCTCGCCAAATTGCCCAGGTTCAGGGAGGCTGGGGCAGCACAGGCTATGTTTCATCCCGGAAACTCGGAAAGGGGATCTAAACGTCCCGGGCCCCACAGGAGGGGTAATTTGAGCTCTCAGACTCGCCGAAGGCGGCATCTTGTCTGCTATCGCCGAGGGAAAGAGTCCCGCACTTGCACCAGGTTCAGGGAGGCTGGGAGCAGCGACAGGGGGCTATGTGTTCTCCAGGGAATCTCGGGAGGCTGCTACTCTAACTGGGCCGCACAGGAGGGGTAATTGAGCTCCAGACTCGGCCCAGAAGGCGGCCATCTTGTCTGCTATCGCCGAGTACGAGTCCCGCACTTGCACCAGGTTCAGGGAGGCTGGGAGCAGCGACAGGTACTATGTGTTCTCCCGGGGAAACTCGGGGGGCTCTACTCTAACGTGGCCCACAGGAGGGGGAAATTGAGCTCTCAAACCCGGCCCAAAGCGGCCCTTGTCTGCTTCGCCAGTACGATCCCCACTTGACCCGGTTAGGGAGGCTGGGGGGCAGGGGGCGGGGCTTTTTCATCCCGGGAAATTTGGGGGGCTGCTACTCTAACTGGCCCACGGGGGGTAAGTTGAGCCTCAGATCGGGCCCCGAAGGCGGCCATTTTGTCTGCTATCGCCGATACAGTCCCGCACTTTTCACCAGGTTTAGGGGGCTGGGGGCACGCAGGGACTATGTGTTCTCCAGGGGAAACTCGGGGCTGCTACCTAACGTCGGCCCCCAGGGGGGTAAGTTTAGCTCTCAGACTCGGCCCAGAAGGCGGCCTCTTGTCTGCTATCGCCGATTACGAGCCCCGCACTTGCCCCGGTTGGGGGCGGGGGGCAGCGCAGGGCTATGTGTTCTCCAGGAATTCGGAGGCTGCTACTCTAACGCGGCCGCACAGGAGGGGTAATTGAGCTCTCAGACTCGCCCAAAGGGGGCCATCTTGTCTGCTATCCCGAGTACGAGTCCCGCATTTGCACCAGTTCAGGGAGGCTGGGAGCAGCGACGGGACATGTTTTTCATCCGGGAATCTCGGAGGCTGCTACTCTAACGTCGGCCGCACAGGAGGGGAAAAGTTGAGCTCTCAGACTGGCCAAAGGGGCCATTTTGTTTCTATCGCCGAGTGAGCCCCCGCATTGCCCAGGTTCAGGGAGGCGGGGACGGGGAAGGGACTATTGTTCATCCAGGAACCCTCGGGAGGCTGCTACTCTAACGCCCGGCCGAAACAGGAGGGGTAAGTTGAGCTCTCAGACTCGGCCCAGAAGGCGGCCATCTTGTCTGCTATCGCCGAGTACGAGTCCCGCACTTTGCACCGGGTTTCAGGAGGCTGGGAGCAGCGACAGGGACTATGTGTTCATCCAGGGAATCTCGGGAGGCTGCTACTCTAACGTCGGCCGCACAGGAGGTGGGAAAGTTGAGCTCTCAGACTCGGCCCAGAAGGCGGCCATCTTGTCTGCTTCGCCCGAGTACGAGTCCCCGCACTTGCACCAGGTTCAGGAGGCTGGAGCAGCGACAGGGACTATGTGTTCATCCGGGGAATCTCGGGAGGCTGCTACTCTAACGTCGGCCCCCACAGGGGGGGTAAGTTGAGCTCTCAGACTCGGCCCGAAGGCGGCCATCTTGTCTGCTATCGCCGAGAAACGAGCCCCCGCACTTGCACCGGGTTAAAGGGAGGCTGGGAGCAGCGACAGGGACTATGTGTTCATCCAGGGAATCTCGGGAGGCTGCTACTCTAACGTGGGCCGCACAGGAGGGGTAAGTTGAGCTCTCAGACTCGGCCCAGAAGGCGGCCATCTTGTCTGCTATCGCCGAGTACGAGTCCCGCACTTGCACCAGGTTCAGGGGGCTGGGAGCAGCGACAGGACTATGTTTTCTCCAGGGAAATCTCGGGAGGCTGCTACTCTAACGGGGGCCCGCACAGAGGGTAAGTTGAGCTCTTCAGACTCGGCCCAGAAGGCGGCCATCTTGTCTCTATCGCCAAATACGAGCCCCGCACTTGCACCCAGGTTCAGGGAGGCTGGGAGCAGCGACAGGACTATGGGGTTCATCCAGGGAATCTCGGGAGGCTGCTACTCTTACGTGGGCCGCACAGGAGGGGTAAGTTGAGCTCTCAGTTTAATAGGTTTTGGGTTTGATGAAAGGGCTTGTCAACCGTTAGGTCATAATGCACCACTCTAGCTCAGAGAATATGGGGAGGAGGGGCCCATGCTGGTCAGAACGAGTCACGGGCAGGGTGAGGAAAGGGGTTCTCACGTCGCGGTCGTCATCGTCTTTGTCATAGTGCATGGAATCATTTTCATCGTCGTCGTCGGGGAGGTCGTCAAGGGAAGGGGTCAAGTTCCCCGACGACGAACGCCATGCAGAGCTCGCCTCTAGATTCGGGGAGTAATATACTACCATTCTTACTATCTGATGTTTAATAACGAGGTGATTTTGAATCGCAATTTATGATTAGCATAGCCATGCTCTGGGCTATATTTCTACCCGGCCTCAAATGAATTTTTTTATGGTGTGTTTGATGATTATATTGTTTTCAAAGTGAATGTATATGAAAGAAAATTATGGTGATGATAGTAATAGCAAAACAAATATTATTATTTAAATGGAATAATTAATGAAAATGTTTGTTTATTTGGATTAAGGATGCGTCAACTGTTGGGTTTCATAATGCACCACTCTAGCCAGGGGATATGGGGAGAGGAGGGGCCATGTTTGTCTGAACCAACCAGGGGTAAGGATAGGAAGGGGAGGGGTTGGGGGGTTTCTCACGTCGCGGTCGTCAATGTTTTTGTCATCGTTCGTTATGTCTTTGTCATCGTCGTCGGGTAGTCGTCAAGGGAAGGGGAGGGTTCTCCGACGACGACTGCCAGAGCCCGCCTCTAGTTTCGGGGAGTAATATACTCCTCTACGTTTGCTATCTCTATGTTTGCGAAGTGGACTTTTTCTCTTGAATCGATTTAATATGATTAGCGGAGCCATGCTCTGGGCCAATTCTACCCCGGACCCGACAGGGATTTTTTGTTTTTTTTGGATTAAGGGCCCGTTCAACCGTAAGTTCATAATGCACCACTCTAGCCTAGGGGATATGGGGAAGAGAGGCCCATGCTGGTCAGAACCAGCCACGGGTTGCGGGAGGAAAGAAGGGATTCTTACGTCGCGGTCGTCATCGTCTTTGTCATTGTCATCGTTCGTTGTGTCCATTGTCATCGTCGTCGTCGTCGTCGTCGTCGTTTTTTTTTATTTGAATTAAGTACGCGTCAACCGTTAGGTCATAATGCACCACTCTAGCTTACCCCTAAACTAAGCTATGGTGAGGAGGGTCCATGCTGGTCAGAACCAGCCACGGGTATAAGGGGTGGATGGGGGGGGGGGAGTTCTCACGTCGCGGTCGTCATAGTCTTTGTCATCGTTCGTTGTGTCATTGACGTCGTCGTCGGGAAGGTTACTTCCCGGAGTGCCAAAGAATTTAATCCCAAAAAACCTTTTTTTTTAGCATTTAATGCCAAAGAATTTAATGCCAAAGCATTTAATGCCAAAAATTATACCTGGCCAAAAGCCCATGTTACACACGGTTACGTGCATGGAGCGCCCATCACTAAGGGGCGGGGCTTATTCATCATCATATCACCTATTTCACCCAAGCAGGCACGGCGCGAGGATAAAACTCAATTGGGGATTCGTACTTAAAGGGTTTTTGACAGCCCGTGTATGCAGTGGCGACTGGCGTACATGTAGCAGTGGCGTAGCCATGGGGGGGGGGGGGGTTCAACTCCAACCATCAGAGAAAATTCGTTTACAAAAAAATGAATTTATCCGTTGGGATGCCTCAAAGACTGGTGACGTCCCAAATTTCACTCGTGCACTTGAGTACGAAAAAATATAATTTTTTATTTGTTGAAGATAAATACAAAACCCAAACTACTGTGAACTCGTATAGGTTCGATCTATAGTTAATTGAGAACAACAATTATTAGCAAATACGTAAAATATGTAGTCTGTTTGATGAAAAATATACATTTCTGACGAAACTTTTAAATGCCTCAAATAGCTACATTAATGATTTTCTGGAACCAACCATTTAACGGGTGCAGTATAGACTTCAATGTTAATTTAAATATGTAAGGATTTTTAATCATGTGATTACTTGTACTCGTATCGTCACATAACATTTATTTTTTTATTTCAACATATTTTTAAAAAAAAAATCCCGTAAAATCGATGAAAAATGATTTCAAATTATATCAAACATGATAAATTTAGGCTTACTTTGAAATTTTTGGGATAAATTAACTATAATTGATAGTTAAATACTAAGAACTCTGCGTGTAGCCAGTTTTCCCCCCGAATTTATCATTACAAAAAATATATCATTGCAAAGTTTTAAGGTGTTATCACATTTTGCACTTTAGGTTGTGTTTGAGAAGACAATTTGATCGCACTCTGAACGTATTTTATTATGAGAATTACGGGAATAAACTGAAGAAATTTCAATAAAATTAGGGGTCACCTTTAGTTGACCAAACACGTACATCCTTCAACGCGCCTTTGAGTATAGCGTTCCCGGTGTTTTGTGTCCCAAACACAGGATATAAAATACGAAGTCCCCACTGAGATGTTGCAGCTTGTGTGAAAGCAGGAACTAGCTCAGTGTAGTTATACTCCCGGAGCACATACGATGGTAGTGTAACATGGACGTTTTAGCCAGGTATATTTTTGGCATTAAATTCTTTGGCATTAAATGATTTGGCATTAAATGCTAAAAAAAGGTTTTGGCATTAAATTCTTTGGCATTCGAGGATGTAACCGTCGGGAACGTCGTCAAGGGAAGGGGCAAGATCCCCGATGACGACTGCCAGAGCTCGCCTCTAGTTTTTGGGAGTAAAATACTTGCCTACAGGGATACTATAGCTGATGTTTTCTGGATAGATTTTTCCTTCATTTATCCCATGTAATGAGTTGTGTATTGGTGCGTTTGATGATTATAATGCTTTATATAAGAAAAGATATATAAGAAAAAAAAATCGATCTTTGGTTTGTTCGGTTTTCTGGTATCACTGATCTTATAGCACAAGAAGGTGAATATCATCTTCATCATCTTGCTACTCTAGATTGCTTCGCTCAAATCATCTTGATGGTGATTCAAAGGAGGACAATGAAGGGTTTGCATGGATAGAAGTGTATACGCTCAATTCTGTATGGCGTCGTTAGGCTGTAATATTTAGTAAAGTTAACATTGAGCCTTGTGAATACCGAAGTAATTGCTTCATGCATAAAATAGAAGAAACACTTGGTAATATGGTGGAATTTGTGTACCATTTACAGAAAAAATAGTCGATATTGTTATTTCATTGTGGAGCTGCAACTTGTCACGTAGCTGAAGAAATTGCAAAGCAGAATGATGACGCTCCTTTGCCTTCCATTCCTTATGAAGACCATAATCTTGACTTACATAAATCGATGCAAAGAATTGCAATTAAGATACGGGACGATCTTAAAAATACTCCAGGCCACAACTTCGTTGGAGGAATGGATACAGTTCACAGCGAAGCTGTAGTTCCAGAATCGCTCCACCTTCTCTTCAAATTATTATTGTGAAGAAGATTTTGAAATCTCACCTGCGCGAACTTGCAGACCAGGCCAACTCTTGTGAAATGGAGTGGATGTACTGACACGAATTTAAACTATAGAAAAACTCTATCATGGTCGGTCGGGATTTAACCAAGATACATATAGCAAAGTAAATGTCAGTGAAACGACATTGATTTACCCTATATCAGTTCTGGAGGTAGTATGTGAAAATGGTGTCGATAATGATCCGCTTTACGAGAGCAATGAGGCAAGAAAATTGGCAACTATATCTATCGCCCTTCGCAGAGATGCTCCCTTGTTGCTTTGCTTATGACCATTTTAATTATGCTCGATGGGGATAGGTTTTTGCAGTAGATGTAGTATCCCAGGGACGAGGTGTTCTACCTGGATTACATACTAATTAATCACTGTACACTGTTTAGCCAACTCGTCTGTCATTACGTCAGTTTTATTCAGAACCGGACATATGGTCGACATCAAACTACTACACTAGTCAGTTAGCAACACTAGTATCTAGTCAAGTAAGAGAGCGCTTCCGGGAAGCGGGAGCATACAACATTCCCTCTTTACAACAATTAAAATAGTAATACAAATAAGAATATAAAATATATAGTTGAAAATAGAATAACTAGTACATAATGAATTTATGAAGAATGTCAATCAAGTTCTTAAATGTAATCAAATGAAACCACAGAGTATAAGAATTGTCTTTGCTTAGTCTTGGTAACGTATAGGCAATCTTCGTTCCCTCTGCGGCCTGGGTTTCACCTGGACCGGTGATCTTGGGCTCTCGGGCGGAACGTCGGCTCGAACGACCTCCTGCGTCCCATGGTTCTGCACATCTCCATTTTGTAGAGCCTTGTTATTAGGCTCAGAAGGAATTTCAGGTAGGGAACCAGAGTGGGAATCTCTAGTATGGAACCTCTTAAAATGGGTAGAGTTCCGGGTATAGCGGGCACGGTCAGGAGTTTGAACGGTAATACTGTTCCCGTTCTTTGACACTACTTGGGTAGGGGTGGGACAGTAGGGAGTAGTTAGTTCGTTAGTTTTGTTTTGCTTCATCAAAACATAATCTTTTTCCACTATCACACTGTCCTTAGCGCGTCGTGATTTATCTGCATATTCCTTCCCTTTCCATTTCCTTTCAAGGTCCCGGTCTCTGATTTCACAATCATCTACTGTTTTTGCCTCCCAAGTTGGTAACTTGTCTCGGATTTTCCTACGGTAAAGAAGTTCGGCAGGGCTTACGCCTGTAGTACAATGCGAAATATTTTTTATTTATTTTATTTATTTATTTATTTATTTAACGTCTATCCTATTCAGTTATAAAAACTGATTTACAAAGGAGGACAACTAAATAAATCTAATTACATAGATGCAGAAACAACAATAAATTACATTTTCGTAAATATTTGAAATAGTAGCATTACAACAACAATGCATTTAACACAAGAATTTTGGTAACAAATTGAATGATATTATATGCATTTAATGAATGAATCAAATATAAAAAAGGGTGGAGAATGAAAAAAAAAAGAAAAAAAAAGGAAAAAAAAAACATTAAAAAAGAAAAACGAAAAGAAAAAAACTGATTTATTAGACGATCCCACTCAAACGAATATGAGGTTTGCCAAAAATCAGGAACAGCAAATCAGGGAGTATAATCAAACTTTCGCGGAAGAAACCACCGAACGCGAAATCTTTATTCTTGGGTTCAATCTTCATTTTTGTGTTCAAATCTTGACTCATATATATAATTATATCAGATATATAATTATTTAAAAAATTTCATGTCAAACTGATCACAGCAATGATACAGGACACCTAAATCAAGTTGCAAGCTCCATCAGTGGGCGGCAACCAGACAATCTAGGCAGAAAATATAGTTGAAAATACATTGTTTATATCATAATCAAAGCAATAATGAACAAACAAAGAGAAAAGCAAATCAATTATAAGAGCTTATGAAGGTAAATTAACATTACACAAACACACAGACAATAACTTACAAATAAATAGTAAAAATCAATTTTTTGCTCTTTGATTCATTATCATTGCTTCAATTTTACTTTTAAATTGTACAATTCCTAGATCAGTAAACTGGCTTCTAATATCATAAGAAATTGAATTCCAATAGGATACGCCTCTGTACATAAATGACTTTCTAAATGCTTCAGAATTAAATCTAGGAACTTCCAATGAGTTTATTAAAGTAGAATTTCTATCACGATCAACAATTTCAAAAATATTGGGTAGAATACCTAAAAACATACCTTTCAATACTTTGTATGTATTTACCAGCACGCTATACTTCATCCTCTCCTCAATCGTGAAACAATCAGACTGCAAATCTTGGTTCAAGGGAAATGAATCAAACAGATGGTCAATTCTCTTCTGGAGTACAACATACTCAGTAGAAGGTCTTACTGCCCAAACCACTAAGCAATAATCAATAACAGAGTGAATATAAGAATCTACAAGTAACCTCAACATTCTCTCGGTTACAAACCTCTTCATTCTACTTATAATTCCAATTGCTGATGATACTTTATTACACACATATTCATAATGTTTCTTAAAATTTAAATTACAATCTAAGAAAACTCCAAGATATTTAAATTCATACACTCTAGAAATTAACTTACCATTACAATTTAACGTCAAATGAATATCATTCATGCTTCTATCATTTAGTCGTTCCGATAGACCCCCAAATTCACGAGAATTGTCTCAATCGGAGTGGCAAAGGTTCACATATACCATTCGATTCCCAACACCCACAGCTATCATTTTAAGCTTGATTAACTCAACATTTCGTTCGCCTTCATAGCGTCGCGACGCTATGAACACGACCGACGCTCAATTTTTTCGTCCGCACAGTGACAACTTAAATATTAAATTTCTTTGTTATAAATGCACTTAAAAACATCATCTTTATGTCAATGTTTTCACCATTAATCACGTTTTAATATAGTGTACTTGTTATACGTCCAAAAACATAAATACAGTCCGTTTCATGATCAAATAGACCTCAAGATGCGTTTTTTTTTAAGAATACGCACTGCTTTCGTTTGATGGCAAAGGTAGAGTTTTTTCAAAAATGATTATTCAAATGCTCAATATTATAGTTAATGATGTAAGCAACAAAATGGTTATCTTGAATTTGGCCATAAATATTACAGATACACTGTAAATAATAAAATACCTAAAGCTGCGCGCGGCACTCGAGTCGGGAAAAACGTACTATATTACTGTAAATTTCCTTCTAATTAAAGTTAATTCATTATTTTTCACTCTGGACCGTAATTTAAGCAAATCCTGATTAGAATAAATGTAATTCAAACAAAAAAGTACAGTCAGTTTCCAAAAGTGGGTCCCCATTACATATTTTTAAGAAATTGACGGTTTGCAAAGACAATTGTCCAGTGGATATGATTATAGTTGTATGTTAGATATAATTATCACCTAGCTGGGATAAAACATAACCTGATACCCATTCTTTGCGGTTATAGCTGTACAAATAGTTGAATTCCTGAAAAAATATATGTCACAGCGTGTAACACTCAATATTTTCTTTCACGCTTCCCCACTTCAATGTCAAATTACTTATTTTAAGCATAGCGTTTAAGCGTTTAAAACATTTATTTTGATGTATCTTACATAAGCAAAAGCATGTTACAGGGAAATATAAAGAATATGTAGTTTTAGACTGTTCCAAAAAGTGGGTCCCTAAATGTATAACTAGTTAATAAATATTTATATAAGTATTGTATTTATTGTACATTTGTCATTACGACAATTACACCATGTACATGTACATTGTTTAGCTATTAATGTCATTACATAATAGTAGACATAAAGGCAAAATAACTGTCAAATAAAAAATAGAAACCCTCCAAACAGTAAATGCAGATTGCTGCATGCAGCTTCAAGGCTCGAGTGCATAATGATAAATCGTACCGTTACTTACCGGATATTAAAATATTTTTTAAACTTTAATATACAAAGCATATTTTGTACCGGTACTCACATATGGTGCAGTGACATGGCCAGTTGGGGGTAAAGAAGAAAAACAAATTGAAGGTGCGGAATTGCAATTTTTTAAGGAGTGTAACGGGAGTTACGAAGATTAATAAGATGAGGAGCACGAAGACTAGGAAAGAACTAAGAGTAGAGAGTTTAAACTTTAAGCTAGGAAAGAAAGGCTGAGGTGGTTTGGACACATGAAGAGCATGCAAAACAACAGGATTCCGAAGATGCAATATGAACAAGACGCAGGAAACTAACAGAGAAAAGAGGGAGTCCCAGACTGAGATGGGAAGACATTATAGCAATGATTTCAAAAGGAGAAATGCAGCTTGGGAAAGGATTAACCAGGAAATGAACGGAAAGAACGAAAAAATATGGCAAAAACTGTTGGAGGTCCCTGAGGAAGAAGACAGTGACGAGGAAGAAAGATGATGCAGAGGAAGAATAGATTATGTGGAAGAAGCGCCAGGCTGGCTAGCCATGGATAAGCCCGGGGAGCCAAGAATGTGGTGGGAACGTCCCACCCCGTACCCGACTAAGTTGGAAATTGGGCTCGATATTAATTAATTAATTAATTAATTTAGTGATTATTGTTTCACAATAAGAATTACGCAAAACGTAATTTTTAAGATAGTTAATAATAAAGAAGTACAGTTTGTTCACAGTATTCGTTTGCAGAGAACTCATTTTGCTTCAAACATTGTTTTATATAATGGCTATCTCTAGTCAAATTGAACCGGCGAGGCTTCAGAAATGGTTGATATCTTCCATCATGTAACTCTGGAGGATTTATTCCTGGAAAGGATTCCAAGGCTCTTTTCCATATATCTGACTGATAGTTTGCACGTTTGATGTGTTTATGAAGTGCGTCTTTACAAGGAGGGACAACGGTAGATTCTATGGTTCCCCTTTTCGTGCAGAACAACGAATAGCGCTAATCGTTTACTTTTGTTATGCTTTCTCCTTCATAAAGTTTATACACAAACTCTTCTACACCATCCATTGTTTCGGGATTCACATCAAAAGTTTGTCCGAGTATTATTTTTGCTGCAGCTATCTTTCCTTTTCCTTCAAAAGCGCTAACATGTATAACATCAAGATAATGCGTGCATCCCGAGAAGTGTGTTGCATGTTTCTGCCCCATAGCGTACTATGTAAGATTTTCATGTCTTCCAAATTTTCGCCTTTGAAGAGTGCCCGTTTGTAAGATAAGAGATTTCTTGAACAAAAATAGGCTACAAGGTTAGTTTTGCAGACAAATTACAAACAATGTTTATTTTTATTTGTACATTATATTTTATTTATGTATTTATTAATTATTTTTTATCGTCGTCATAATTACATTCATCAAGAAGAAAAAATCCATAAAGAAATCTCGTGCCTCGAAGAGCCTTGCTGATGTCACAAAACTAATATGGCACATGTTATAGGTTCTGCCACAAGTGCTCCTTGGACATCAGTGAACATCAGTGTAGTTAACCTTTTGGTTGATTGATGGCAAATGGAAGAGGATCAATATGGCGACATCCGTGTCGTCACAAATAATAACAAAGTCTTCATATCCCGCTCCTGTCGCGTGATTAGCATGAAGTATAATTCTAGTATAAGCTTCTTCTTGCTACGATAAAGGATCTGGTACGTTGTCAATACAGTCTAGTGTACCGATAACATTCAGTTCCACAATTTTCGAAGAATTGTAGAATAGAAACAATGGATGGTGTAGAAGAGTTTGTGTGTAATATTTATGGAGGAGATAGCATAACAAATAAAACGATTTGCGCTATTCGTTGTTCGTTGTTCTGCACGAAAAGGGGCACTATAGAACATACTTTTCTCCCACCTTGTAAGGACGCACTTCATATATACATCAACCGTGCAAACACTCAGTCTGATATAGGGAAATGAGCCATGGAATCCTTTTCAAAAATACCTCCTCCAGAGTTGCATGGATGGAAGATATCAACGATTTCAGAAGCTAAGCCGGTTCTTGAGATATGGTTGAGCATTGAACCAGCTCCAACTGATGTGCTGTAACTCTTAGTATGCAATTGTTCACGCCAATGTCTTCCATAGTCATGTTATTGATTGCGTAATTATCTTCGTCGTACCGACAAGTGCAAAATACAGACTTGTACAAATTCTGATGTCAGTACAAGAGGATGAGAACGAAGAAAACATCGACTCAGACGTGATTGAAATATATATTTTTTAATTTTATATTATACATTTCACGTATCGAAATATGCATATCCTTTTCTTACAAATGTCTATGCTATAGGCTACTGCAGGGATTTTTTGACTAGAGATAGACATTATATAACAATGTTTGAAGCAAAATGAGTTCTCTGACAACACATATTGTGAACAGACTGGACTTCTTTATTTATTATTTATCTTATAAATAATTACGTTTGCGTCATTTCTTTTTGTAGCAACAATAATTACTAAATATTCATAAAAATGATAAATAACGGTATGATTTGGCATTATGCACTCGAACCTGAAAGCTGCATGCAGCATTTACTGTTTGGAGGGTTTCTATTTTTTATTTGACAGTTATATTGCCTTTATGTCTACTATTATATTGTGTCTTAATGTAATGGTATATTAATGGCTAAACAATGTACATGGACATGGTGTAATTGTTGTAATGACAAATGCACAATTTATACAATTTTATATATAAATATTAATTTATTTACTAATTATACATTTAAGGACCCACTTTTTGGAACAGTCTATACCTACATATTCTTAATATTTCCCTGTTACAATGCTTTTTCTTGGGTAAGATACTCTCAGAATAATATTTTTAAACGCTTAAACGCTATGCTTAAAGTAAGTAATTCGGCATTGAAGTGGGAAAGTGTGAAATAAAATATTGAGTGTCACCCGTTTTGACACATATTTTTTTTTCAGGAATTCAACTATTTGCATAGCCATAATTACCAAAAAAGTATATCATGTTATGTTTAATCCCAGATAGGGGATTATTATTAAATATCTAATATACAACTAAAAACATATCCACTGGACAAGTCTTTACAAACGTTCATTTTCTTAAAAATATATAGCAGGACCCATTTTGAAAACTGACTGTACTTTTTTGTTTGAATTACTTTTTATCCTAATCCTGATTTGCTTCATTTGCGTTCAAGAGTGAAAAATAATGAATTAACTTTAATTAGAAGGAAATTTACAGTGATATAGTACGTTTTTCAAGACTCGGGTGCCGCGCGCAGCATTAGTATTTTATTATTTACAGTGTATCTGTAATATTTATGGCCAAATTCAAGATAGCCATTTTGTTGCCAACATCATTAACTATTACATTGAGCATTTGAATATTCATTTTGAAAAACTCTACCTTTGCCATCAACGAAAGCAGTGCGTATTCTTAAAAAAACGCATCTTGAGGTCTATTTGCTCATGAAACAGACTATATTTATGTATTTGGACGTATAACAAGTACACTATATTAAAACGTGATTAATGGTGAAAACATGGACGTAAATATGATGTCTGTAAGTGCATTTATAACAAAGAAATTTAATATTTAAGTTGTCACTGCGCGGACGAAAAAATTGAGCGTCGGTCGTGTTCATAGCGTCGCGACGCTATGAAGGCGAACGAAATGTTGAGTTAATCAAGCTTAAAATGATAGCTGTGGGTGTTGGGAATCGAATGGTATGCGTGAACCTTTGCCACCCCGTTTGAGCGAATAATTTTACCTATCGGAACGACTAATTAGCCTTATGAAAAATCATAAAATTTGTTTTGCTATAATTAATATCAAGTTCCTGAGTTTTAAACCAATCATCCATCCTCTTTAGAACTTCTTGAAGACGTCTTACAATCTCTTCGACATCCACATCTTCTAAATAAAAGACCAAGTCATCAGCATATAAGATATAATTGATGCCTCCCATTATAGTAGATATATCATCTATATAAAGAATAATTAACAGGGGTCCTAATATTGATCCTTTGGGTACTCCACAAAATATATTGAATACTTTTTGAACTATATTTTGCAAGATTTATAAACATTTTTCTATTTAAAAATAATCCGCCAAAATTGATAACAAATAAGGACTTACGTTAAACCTGGTTTTTAATTTTATTAAAAGAGGTAAAAAAGGTACTGAATCAAATGCTTTCCTAAGATCAACAAAAACAGCTCCAACCTTACCATTCCGCTTGTCAATCCCTTTATAGATAAAATCTGTAAATGCTAGAAGGGCACTTTGCGTTGATCTACCTTTCCTAAAACCATGTTGGTTTTCACTTAAACCTTCAGATGCATCCACTTCATGTATAACCTCATGTGCAAAATATTTTCAATAATTTTCCCTACAATTGGAAGAGTTGATATAGGTCGATAAGAATTCCTATCACTCTTTTTACCTTATCCTTATAATAGGTGTTACCCTTGCCAATTTCAGCTGTGTTGGGAAATCACCTACAAGAAAGAAATGAGGAAATTAGATGCGTCAATAATCCGACTATTGATGCGCATTTCTTGAATACTATGCATGGAATCTCTTGAAGTGTTGTCGAGCTTTTAATTTTAAGGCGTTTAATTGCTGAAATGACTTCTTCATTAGTTACCTTTACATGCGGGAAATCATCTGCTTCTTTTCTATTTAAATCTTTAAAACTTACCAATTTCACTGGAAAAATCTACATCGTTCACAACAAAACTTTTCTGTAACAAACAGCAAATGTCAGGATTAGACGTGTAGGATACCCCATTCTCTGTCAATGAGGCTATGCTACACTCTTTTTTCACTTTGTTACCTGTCAACTTATTATAAACTGACCATAAAGATTTTTAAGAAATATCATTATCAAAAGAAGACTTAAAATGCTCACGCTTAGAAAAACGAATCTGATTATTTACCTTATTTCTAACTTTCTTGTATTCCTCCCACGTTGACTGCCTTCTAAAAATTCTAAATTCTTTGCGCAAGTGGTCTCTCCTATGCATGGATTTCCTAATCTCTGCTGTTAACCATGGGGCTGGCTTACCTTTAATTCTTAATTTCAAGGGGTGTGCATGTTCATTTAGAGGTTCTACGACTACTTTAACAAACATTTCTAATTTATCATCTGCACTTACTGAACACCAATTTGGTCAATGGGGCCACTAAGATATCTTCATCTACTTGCTTCCAATCAACATCTTATAATTTCTAGTATTTACAAATTTAGAAGAAATTTTTGCTTATTAATCTTACGAACACAATAAATTAATTCATGATCACTTAATCCTACACTTATAATACCTGACTGAATAATATTTTCATTGTGATTTGCATAAACATGATCAATTAAAGAAGCTGACCTATTATCAACCCTAGTAACAGACTTTATCAATTGTACCAATCCATGTGATCTAGTAAGAATTTTGAAATTATTTACTGGTAATGTCTTCTTACTCAAATCAATGTTGAAATCACCTAGAAAAAACAATTCATTAGCTTCCGATTTTAAATATTATACTAAACTATCAAACCATCTGAAAATTCTTCTAACTTTACGTGTGGAGCTTTATAAACTGCTGTAAAAATCATTGGCTTTACATTCGAAAGCCAGAATTTAACTGACTGCAACTCAACATCTATCGGAAATTTAACTTTACACTCGACTACACTTGACATGAACTTCTCAGCAATATAAATAACTAACCTCCCCCTACCCTTTCACGATCAAATCTTAGCATTTTGGTCAAAATTGGCCCAAATGGCACGAAAATATCGCACTAAAAATCGAAAAAAAATCGTAAAAGTACGATATTCATGAGAATATATTCTTCGATTTTACCCAAAAACAATACACCTCTAAGTTCAGAGAAAACGAAGGTCGTGTCAAATTTTCATCAAGATCGCATATGCCGTTTGCCCGGTAGAGAGCGAACAAACAGACGGAAAAACAAAAAAAAAACAAAAAAAACAACGGAGCTAAATTTTTTGGGGGGTCGGTGAAATTGAAGTCTTCGCTTCGCTCATCCAATGAGTAAACCGCGCGTGACCTTTTGACCTCGCCCACGCTACCCGCACGATTTGCGACGGCGGAAACGTCATTATTCTTGTTCCTGATGTCAAGACGCGTCTTTTGATGTAAGTCTCCATATTGTACTAAAATGTTAAGCGGAATCCATTTTTTTATTTCCATCTTCTAGTCTATGATGTGAATTAAGTTTGAATTAGAAATTTAGAGTGTTTGTCGTTGTGATCCTCGTTTTGCGCGTGTCATCGATCTTTGGTTTGTTATCGCTCACTCGTCGATTGCGTCAGGGCCTACAGGGTTGGCTTGGTTGCTTTGGTTTACTGTCCCCAACTGAAAATCAGTTGTGTGACTGAGTGGGTAGACTCTAAGTACGGATTTATTTATTTTATTTATTAATTTTATTAGTTAAAGCAAAACAAAAATTATTTATTAAAATGGAAACAAATAAATTACAGAAATGTGTAGGCCTATGATGTGAATTAAGTTTTGTTGAATAAATTACTTTATATGAGAAATTTAGAGTGTTTGTTGTTGTGATCCTCGTTTTTGTCATTTTGTTTGTGTTGTCGAAGTCGTCGCCTTCGGAAAGGTCGTCAGGGAAGGAGGAAAGTCCGCGACAACGAATGCCAGAGCTCTTGTTTCGGGGAATCATGTACTCCCTCCTTAATCGCTGGTGTTTGAGTTACATTAAAAGTTTTATTTGATTAAGGGCGTGTCAACCGTTTGGTCATAATGCGCCACTCTAGTCTAGAGATAGGAAGAAAATCCACTTTCAGAACCACCACGGGTACAGGGAGCGGGAGAGGGGGAGGGTTCCCACGTCGTGGGGTTATCGTCTTTATCTCGTTGTGTATTCGTCGCCGTGGGTTTAGGGGAATTGTACAATTCATAGATCAGTAAACTGGTATCTAATATCATAAGAAATTGAATTCCAATAGGATACGCCTCCTGTACATAAATGACTGTCTAAATGCTCAGAATTAAATCTAGGAACTTCCAATGAGTTTATTAAAGTAGAATTTCTATCACGATCAACAATTTCAAAAAATATTTGGGTAGTATACCTAAAAACATACCTTTCAATACTTTGTATGTATTTACCAGCACGCTATACTTAATCCTCTCCTCAATCGTGAAACAATCAGGACTGCAAATCTGGTTAAGGGAAATGAATCAACAGATGGTCAAATTCTCTTCTGCGAGTACAACATATCAGTAGAAGGTCTTACTGCCAAACCACTAACAATAATCAATAACATGAGTGAATATAAGAATTACAAGTAACCTCAACATTCTCTCGGTTACAAAACCTCTTCATTCTACTTATAATTCCAATTGCTGATGAGACTGTATACACACATATTCATAATGTTTCTTAAAATTTAAATTACATCTACAGAAAACTCAAGATATTTAAATTCATACACTCTAGAAATTAACTTACCCCATTACAATTAAGTCAAATGAATATCATTCATGCTTCTATCATTTAGTCGTTACGATAGACCCCAATCACGGAATTGTCTCAATCGGAGTGGCCAAAGGTTCACATAATTACCATTCGTCCCAACACCCACAGCTATCAATTTTTAAGCCTTGATTAACTCAACAATTTCGTTCGCCTTCATGTAGCGTCGCGACGCCTATGAAACCGACGACCGCTCAATTTTTCGTCCGCACAGTGACAACTTAAATTTAAATTTCTTTTGTTATAAATGCACTTAAAAAACTCATCTTATGTCAATGTTTTCTACCATTAATAACGTTTTAATATAGTGTATTGTATTACGTCAAAAACATAAATACAGTCCGTATTCATGATCAAAAGACCTCAAGATGCGTTTTTTTAAGGAATACGCACTGCTTTCGTTTGATGGCAAAGGTAGAGTTTTTTAAAACATGATATTTCAAATGCTGCAATATTATAGTTAATGATGTAAGCAACAAAATGGTTATCTTGAATTGGCCATAAATATTAACAGATACACGTAAATAATAAAATACCTAAAGCTGCGCCGGGCACTCAGCGCGGAAAAAAACGCTACTTATATTACTGTAAATTTCCTGCTAATTAAGTAATCATTATTTTTCACTCTGGACCGTAATTTCAAGCAAATCCTGATTAGAATAAATGTAAATTCAAACAAACCAAAAGTACAGTCAGTTTCCAAAAGTGGGTCCCCATTACAGATTTTAGAAATTGACGGTTTGCAAAGACCAATTGTCCAGTGGATATGATTATAGTTGTAGTTAGATTAATTATCACCTAGCCTGGGATAAAACATACCTGATACCCATTTCTTTGCGGTTATAGCTGTACAAATAGTTGAATTCCTGAAAAAATATTGTCACAGCGTGTAACATCAATATGTTCTTTCACGCTTCCCCAACTTCAATGTCAAATTACTTATTTTAAGCATAGCGTTTAAGCGCTTTAAAACATTTTATTTGATGTATCTTACATAAGCCAAAAGCATTGTTACAGGAAATATAAAGAATATGTAGGTATAGACTGTTCCGAAAAAGTGGGTCCATAAACGTTATAACTAGTTAAAAATTTTATATAAGATTGATATTCATTGTACATTTGTCATTACGACAATTACACCACGTAATGTTACATTGTTTAGCTATAATGTCATATACAGCAATAGTAGACAAAAAGGGCAAAAATAACTGTCAAATAAAAAATAGAAACCTCTCCAAAACAGTAAAGGCAGATTGCTGCATGCAGCCAAGGCTCGAGTGCATAATGATAAATCGTACCGTTTACTACGGATATTAAAAAATATTTTTAAACTTTTAAATACAAAGCATATTTTTGTACCGGTACTCAACATATGGTGCAGTGACATGGCCAGTGGGGGTTAAGAAGAAAAACAAATTGAAAGCGTGCGGAATTGCAATTTTAAGGAGTGTAACGGGAGTTACGAAGATTAATAAGATGAGGAGCACGAAGACTAGCGAAAGAACTAAGAGTCGAGAGTTTAAACTTTAAGCTAGGGAAATGTAAAGGCTGAGGTGGTTTGGACACATGAAGAGCATGACAACAACAGCGATTCCGAAGATGCAATATGAACAAGACGCAGGAAAATAACAGAGAACAAAGAGGGAGTCCCAGACTGAGATGGAAGACATTTATAGCAAGACTTTCAAGGAGAATGCCAGCTTGGACAAAGGAATTAACCAGAAAATGTAAGCGAAAAGAACGAAAAATATATGCAAAAAAAACTGTTGAGCGTCCCCTGATGAAGAAGACAAGTGACGAAGGAAGAAAGATGAATGCAGGAGGAAGATAGATTATTGTGGAAGAAAGCGCCAGCATGGCTAGCCCAGGATAAGCCCGGGGAGCCAAGAATGGTGGTGGGAACGTCCCACCCCCTACCCGACTTAGTATGAAAGGGCTCGCTATTAAATTAATAATTAATAATTTAGTGATTATTGTTTCACAATAAGAAATTACGCAAAACGTAATTTTTTAAGATAGTTAATAATAAAGAAGTACATTTGTTCACAGGTATTGTTTGCAGAGAACTCATTTTGCATTCAAACTGTTTTATATAATGGTATCTCAGTCAAATGAACCGGAGAGGCTCAGAAATGGTTGATATCTTCCATCATGTAACTCTGGAGGATTTTATCCTGCGAAAGGATTCCAAGGCTCTTTCCATATATCTGACTGATAGTTTGCACGTTTGATGTGTTTATGAAGTGCGGTCTTTACAAGGAGGGACAACGGTAGAATCTATTGGTTCCCCTTTTCGTGCAGAACCAACGAATAGCGCTAACCGTTTACTTTTGTTATGATTTCTCCTTCATAAGTTTATACCAAAACTCTTCTACACCATCCATTGTTTCGGGATTCACATCAAAAGTTTGTCCGGAGTATTATTTTGCTGCCCAGCTATCTTTCCTTTTTCAGCTCAAAGCGCTAAACATGTATAAACATTCAAGAAATGAGTGCATCCCGAGAAGTGTGTTGCATGTTTCTGCCCCATAGCGTACTATGTAAGATTTTCAGGTTTCCAAATTTTCGCCTTGGAAAGTGCAGTTTGTAAGATAAGAGATTTCTTGAACAAAAAATAGGCTTACAAGGCTAGGTTTTTATGCAGACAAATTACAAACAAGTTTATTTTATATTGTACATTATATTTTATTATGTATTTATTAATATTTTTTATCGTCGTTTCATAATTACATTCATCAAGAAGAAAAAAAATCATAAAGAAATCTCGTGCTCGAAGAGCTTGCTGATGTCACCAAAACTAATATGGCACATGTTATAGAGTTCTGCCAACAAGTGCTCGTGGACATCAGTGAACATCAGTGTAGTTACCTTTGGCTGATTGATGGCAAATGGAAGAGGACAATATGGCGACATCCGATGTCGTCACAAATAATAAGCAAAGTCTTATATCCCGCTCCAGTCGCGTGATTAGATGAAGTAAATTCTAGTAAAGCTTCTTCTCGCTACGGATAAAGGATCTGGTACGTTGTCAATACAGTCTGTGTAGCCGATAACATTAAGGTTTCCACAATTTTCGAAGAATTGTAGAATAGAACAATGGATGGTATTGTAGAAGAGTTTGTGTGTAATATTTATGGAGGAGAAGCAGAACAATAAAACGATTTGCGCTATTAGTTGTTCGTTGTTCTGCACACGAAAAGGGGGGCACTATAGAACATACTTTCTCCCACCTTGTAAGGACGCACTTATATATACATCACAACCGTGCAAACACTCAGTCTGATATCGGGAAATGAGCCATGGAATCCTTTTCAATATACCTCCTCCAGAGTGCATGATGGAAGATATCAACGATTTCAGAAGCTAGCCGGTTCTTGAGATATGTTGAGATTGAACCAGCTCAACTGATGTGCTGTACTCTAGTAGCCAATTGTTACCCCTCCCGCCAATGTCTTCCATAGCTCAGTTATTGATGCGTTAAATATCTTCGTAGTACCGACAAGTGCAAAATACAGACTTGTAACATTCTGATGTCAGTCAAGAGGCATCGAGACGAAGAAAACATCGACTCAGACGTGATTGAAAATATATTTGTTTTAATTTTATATTATACATTTCACGTATCGAAATATGCATATCCTTTTCTACAAAATGTCTATGCTATATGGCTACTGCAGGGATTTGACTAGAGGATAAGACATTATATAACAATGTTTGAAGCAAAATGAGTTCTCTGACAACAATATTGTGAACAGACTGACTTCTTTATTTATTACTTCTTATAAATAATTACGTGCGTCATTTCTTTTTGTAGCAACAATAATTACAAATATTCATAAAAATGCATAAATAACGGTATGATTGGAATGAGGCACTCGAAACCTGAAAGCTGCATGCAGCAATCTGCATTTACTGTTTTGAGGGTTTCTAATTTTTTATTTGACAGTTATATTGCCTTTAGGTCTACTATTATCTTGTGTCTTAAGGTAATGTATATTAATGGCTAAACAATGTACATGGACATGGTGTAATTGTTGTAATGACAAATGCCACAATTTATACAAATTTTATATCTAAATATTAAAGTGATTTACTAATTATACATTTAAGGACCCCACTTTTTGGAACCGTGTATACCTACATATCTTATATTTCCTGTTACAATTGCTTTTTCTGCGTAAGATACTCTCAGTAATAATAATTTTAAACGCTTAAACGCTTGCTTAAAGTAGTTAATTCGGCCATTGAAGTGGGAAACGAAAGTGTGAAATAAATATTGAGTGTCACCCGTTTGACACTATTTTTTTTCAGGAATTCAACTAGTTGCATAGCAATAATTACCAAAAAAGTATATCATGTTATGTTTTATCAGATAGAGGATTATATTATATCAATATACAAATAAAAGCATATCCACCTGACAAGTCTTTACAAACGTCATTTTCTTAAAAATATATAGCAGGGACCCTTTTTGAAAACCTGACTGTACTTTTTTGTTTGAAAAAATTAATTTTTATCCAATCCTGATTTAGCTTCATTTCGTTCAAGAGTGAAAAATAATGAATTAACTTTTAATTAGAAGGAAATTTACAGTGATATAGTCGTTTTTCAAGACTCGGCGGGCCGCGCCGCAGCATTAGGTATTTTATTAATTTACAGTGTATCTGTAATAATTTATCGGCAAATTCAAGATAGCATTTTGTTGCCAACATCATTAACTATTAATTGAGCATTGATATATTCATTTTTGAAAAAACTCTACCTTTGCCATCAAACGAAAGCAGTGCGATTCTAAAAAAACGCATCTTGAGGTTATTTGCTCATGAACAGACTATATTTATGTATTGGGACGTATAACAAGTACAATATATTAAAACGTGATTAATGGTGAAACATGGACGTAAATATAATGTCTGTAAGTGCATTATAACAAAGAAATAAATATTTAAGTTGTCACGTGCGCGGACGAAAAAAAGTGAGCGTCGGTCGTGTTCATAGCGGTCGCGATGCTATGAAGGCGAACGAAATGTTGAGTTAACACAAAAAAACCTTAAAAGATAGCTGTGGGTCGTTGGGAATAGAATGGTATGCGCTGAACCTTGCCACCCCCGTTTGAGCGCATAATTTACCTCATCGGAACGGACTAATTAGCCTTATGAAAAATCATAAAATTTGTTTTGCTATAATTAATATCAAGGTTCCTGCAGTATTTAAAACCAATCCTCCATCCTCTTAGAACTTCTTGAAGACGGTCTTACGACTCTTCGCACATCACACCTTTCTAAATAAAAGACCAAGTCAATCAGCATATAAGATATAAATTGATGCCTCCCATTATAGTTAGATATATATTATATAAAGAATATTAACAGGGGTCCTAATATTGATCCTTTGGGGTACTCACAAAATATATTGACTACTTTTGGAACTATATTTGCAAGGATTTATAAACATTTTTCTATTTAAAAAATAATCCGCCAAAATTGAATAACAAAAAGGACTTACGTTTTAAACTGGTTTTTAATTTCACTTAAAAGAGGTAAAAAAAAGGTACGAATCAAATGCTTTCCAAGATCAACAAAAACAGCTCAACCTTACCATTCGCTTGTCAATCCCTTTATAGATTTAAAAAGTGTAAATGCTAGAAGGGCCTTTGCGTTTGATCTACCTTTCCTAAAACCATGTTGGTTTTCAGTTAAACCCTTCAGATGCATCCAAGTCATGTAATAACCTCATGTTGTCCCCCCCCCCCCCAAATATTCATAAATTTTCCCTACAATTGGAAGAGTTGACATAGGTCGATAGAATCCTAATCACTCTTTTACCTTTACCCTTATAAATAGGTGTTAACCTTGCCAATTTCAGCTGTGTGGGAAAATCACATACAAGAAAGAAATGGGAAATTAGAGCGCAATAATCGACTAGTGATGCGCATTCTTGAATAATATGCATGGAATCTCTTGAAGTCGTGTCGAGCTTTTAATTTTTAATGGCGTTTAATTGTGAAATGACTTCTTCCCCTCTCATTAGTTACTTACATGCGGAGGAATCATCTGCTTCTTTTCTATTTAAATCTTTAAACTACCAATTTCACTGGAAAAATCTACATCGTTCACAACAAAAATTTTTCTGTAACAACAGCAAATGTCAGGATTAGAGTGTAGGAAACCCCATCTCTCTGTCAATGAGGCTATGCTACACTTTTTTTCACTTTGTTACCTGTCAACTTATTATAAACTGACCATAAAGATTTTTAAGAAAATATCATTATCAAAAGAAGACTAAAATGCTCACGCTTAGAAAAAACGAATCTCGATGTATTTACCTTATTTCTAACTTTCTTGTATTCTCCCACGTTGACTGCCTTCTAAAAATTCTAAATCTTTGCGGCAAAGTGGTCTCTCTATGCATGGATTTCCTAATCTCTTGCTGTTAACCATGGGGCTGCTACCTTTAATTCTAATTTCAAGGGGTGTGCATGTCATTTAGAGGTCTACTACGACTACTTTAACAAACATTTCTAATTTATCATCTGCACTTACTGCAACACCAAGTGGGTCAATGGGGCCACTTAAGACTAAGATATCTTAATCTACTTGTCTTCCAATCAACATCTTTAATTCTAGGATTTACAAATTTAGGAAGAAATTTTTGCTTATTAATCTTACGAACACAATAAATAATTCATGCCTCACTTAATCCTACAATTAATAATACCTGACTGAATATATTTCATTGTGAGTTGCACAAAACATGATCTAATTAAAGAAGCTTTGACCTATATCAACCCTAGTAAAGACTTATCAATTGTACCAATCCATGTGATCTGAGTAAGATTTGAAATTATTACTGGTAAGTATTACTTACTCAAATCAATGTTGAAAATACCTAGAAGAAAAAAACAAATTATTAGCTTCCGATTTTAAATTATTTACTAAACTTCAAAACCATCTGAAAATTCTTCTAACTTTAAGTGTGGAGCTTATAAACTTGTAAAAATCATTGGCTTTACATTCGAAAGCCAGCCATTTAACTGACATGCAACTCAACATCTATCGGAAATTTAACTTACACTCGATACACTTGACATGAACTTCTCCAGCAATATAAATAACTAACCTCCCCATACACTTCACCGATCAAATCTTAAGCATTTGGTCAAATGGCCCAAATGGCACGAAAATATCGCACCAAAAATCGAAAAAAAAAAAAAAATTCGGAAAAGTACGATATTCAGTGAAGAAATATTCTTCGATTTACCACAAAACAAATACACCTCTAAGTTCAGAGAAAACGAATGGTTCGGGTCAAATTTCATTCAAGATCGCATATGCCGTTTGCCCGGTTAGAGAGGGAACAAACAGACGGAAAACAAAAAAAAAACAAAAAAAAACAACGCGAGCTAAATGTTTGGGGGGTCGGCTGAAATTGGAAGTCTTCGCTTCGCTCATCCAATTGAGTAAACCCGCGCGTAGACCTATTTGACCTCGCCCACGCTACCCGGCACGGATTTGCGCGCGGAACGTCATTATCTTGTTCCTGATGGTCAAGACGCGTCTTTTGATGTAAGTCTCCATATGTACTAAATGTTTAAGCGAATCCATTTTTTTATTCCAATCTTCTAGTCTATGATGTGAATTAAGTTGAATCAGAAATTAGAGTGTTTGTCGTTGTGGATCCTCGTTTTGCGCGTTGTCATCGATCTTTGGTTTGTTATCGCTCACTCGTCGATTGCGTCAGGGCCTACAGGGTTGCTGGTTGATTTGGTTCACTGTCCCCAATGAAAATCAGTTGTGTGATCCTGAGTGGGTAGACTCTAAGTACGGATTTCTTATGTTATGTATTAATTTTATTAGTTAAAGCAAAAACAAAAATTATTAATTAAAATTGGAAACAAATAAATTACAGAAATGTGGAGGCCTGATGATGTGAATTAAGTTTGTTGGAATAAATTACTTTATAGGAGAAAATCTTGAGTGTTGTTGTGTGATCCTCGTTTTTGTCATTTGTTTGTGTTGTCGAAGTCGTCGCCGTCGGATAGGTCGTCAGGGAAGGAGGAAAGTCCGCGAAACGAATGACAGAGCTCTGTTCGGGGATCATTACTCCTCCTTAACGCTGGTGTCTGAGTTACATTAAAAGTTTTATTGATAAAGGGCGCGTCAACCGTTTGGACACAATGCGCCACTCTAGTCTAGGAGATAGGGGAAGAAAATCCAATACTTCTCAGAACCAGCCACGGGTACAGGGGAGCGGGAGAGGGGGAGGGTTCCCACGTCGTTGGGAGTATCGTCTTTATCATCGTTAGTGTATTCGTGCCGTGAGGTCTTCACGGGATGGGGATGGGGGTTCCGACGACGTTCCCAGAATGCTCAATAGTTTTAGGGCGTACTCCCTTTTGATGCTAGCTCATGTTTGCGAGATGGTTCTTATCAGCAGCGGTTTAAGCCGCGGTTAGTAGCCGGTTCCATTTGAACAACGAAGTTAAGAAAACCTCGGGAGTGGCGGGAGTAGGGTGAACGCTTTGCCCTGATCATGAAAATCAAGATATACCGCTGGAGATAAAGCAGATGGCGGGTTCGCGAGCTAAAAGTGTATCGGTTTGTTCTCCCCGAACGTCTGCTCGGCAGTCCGGGTTAGTGGAGGAAACCTTTATCACTGTCAATCTGATACCGTCCTTTCGGATGTGACGTTGAGCTGTTGGTCCGATTTTGTTCTTTCCGAAAGGAGTAGGTTACGTCGCGTACAGGATCCCCTCCTTCCCTTCATAATAAAAAAACTTTTCCTTGTCTTAGGACGATAAGAGAGCCATGCTCTTGGGCCAAACCAAAGATTGCAAACTCAACCCGAGACCTTATTATTAGAATAATTGTTTTAAATATGTTGAGTCGCACTGAATAATGCTAAAATTCCATTTTTTTCCTTCCAGTTTCAGGTTTATAAATCCTACAATCTGAACACCACCGGGTCCGGCTGTTTTCCGGACCTGGCACGATCATACACGAACAACTACTCCACGCACTCGGCTTTCTACCACCAGCAGAGCGCACAGACAGGGACGATTACGTCACCAATCCACTGGGAGATACATCATATCAGGGAGTTGTGTAGGATAGTAGCGCACCACACGAGGGTAGCCGAAAGGCACGATATTACACGAACTACTCAACACACTCGGCTTCTACCCAGCAGAGCACCACAGACAGGGACGATTACGTCACCATTAACTGGCAGAACATCCAATCAGGTGAGTTGTGTAGCTGTAGCGCACACACGAGGGTAGCCGACAGGCAACGATCTACACGAATACTTCCACCCACACTCGCTTATACCCAACCGCAGAGCGACACGGACAGGGACGATTACGTCACCAATCCACTGGCAGAACAATCCAATCAGGTGACGTTGGTAGCTGTAGCGCCCCCACACCGAGGGTAGCCGACAAGGCACGATCTACACGAAACTACCTCCACACACTCGGCTTCTAACACCAGCAGAGCACCACAGACAGGGGACGATGCGTCACCAACCCAAACTGGGAGAAAATCCTAGCAGGTGAGTTGTGTAGTGGATAGCGCACACCACGAGGGTAGCCGACCAAGGCACGATCTTACACTTGAACTTACCCACACACTCGGTTCTAACCACCAGCAGAGCGGCCACAGACAAGGGACGATTACGTCACCATCCACTGGGAGAACATACAATCAGGTGAGTTGTGTTAGCTGTAGCACACACCACGAGGGTAGCCGACAAGCACGATCTTACACGAAAACTGCTCACACACTCGGCTTCTACCACCAGCAGAGCGCCACGGACAGGGACGATTAAGTCACCAACCATGGCGAGAACAAGAAACATCCTATCAGGTGAGTTGTGTAGCTGTAGCGCACACACGAGGGTAGCCGACAAGCACGATCTTACACGAATACTCACCACACCGGGCTTCTACCACCAGCAGGGCGCCACAGACAGGGGACAACGAATATAACCGTCACCATCACTGGAGAACATCCTATCAGGTGAGTTGTGTAGTTGTAGCCGCTCAACGAGGGTAGCCGACAAGGACGATCTTACACGAACTACTCCACGGCACTGGCTTCTTACCACCAGCAGAGACGCCACAGACAGGACGAATTACGTCACCATCCCACTGGAGAGAACATTCCTATCAGGTGAGTTGTGTAGCTGTAGCGCAAACACGAGGGTAGCGACAAGGCCCCCCGGGATCTTACACGAACTACTCCACGCACTCGGCTTTCTACCATCAGCAGAAGCGCCACAGACAGGGACGATTACTTCACCAACCACTGGGGAGGAACATCCTCATCAGGTGAGTTGTGTAGCTGGAGCGCACACGAGGGTAGCCGCCAAGGCACGATCTACACGAACTACTCCACACACTCGGCTTCTACCACCAGCAGAGCACACAGACAGGGACGATTAAGCACATCCAATGGGAGAACATCCTATCAGGTGAGTTGGTAGCTGTAGCGCACCACACTGGAGGGTAGCGACAAGCGCACGATCTTACAGAAATAACTCCACGCACTCGGGCTTATACCACCAGCAGAGCGCCACAGACAGGGACGATTTACGTCACCATCCACTGGAGAACATCCTATCAGGTGAGTGTGTAGCTGTAGCGCCACACACGAGGTAAGCCGACAAGGCACGATCTTACACGAAACTACTCCACACACCGGCTTCTACCCAACAGACAGAGCACACAGACAGGGACGAGTACGTCATCCATCCACTGGGAGGAGAAGAATCCTATCAGGGGAGTTGTGTAGCTGGTAGCGCACACCCGGAGGGTAGCGACAAGGCACGATCTTACCACGAACTACTCCACGCACTCGGCTCTACCACCAGCCAGAGCGCCACAGGACAGGGGACGATTACGTCACCATCCACTGGGGAGAACATCCTATCAGGTTTTTGAGTTGTGTAGCTGTACCAACAAACACGAGGGTAGCCGACAAGGCACGATCTTACACGAAACTACACATCCACGCACTCGGCTTATACCACCGCAGAGCGCCCACAGGACAGGGACGATTACGTCACATCCACTGGGAGAACATCCCTAGCAGGTGAGTTGTGTAGTTGTAGCGCACACACGAGGGTAGCCGACAAGGCACGATCTTACACGAACTACTCACTGCCACTCGGCTTCTTACACCAGCCAGAAGCGCCACAGGACAGGGACCCGATTACGTCACCATCCACTTGGGGAGAACATCCTATCAGGTGAGTTGTGTTGCTGTTGCACACACACGAGGGTAGCCGACAAGGCACGATCTTACACGAACTACTCCACGCACTTCGGCTTCTACCACCAGGTCAGAAGCGCACAGACAGGGGACGATTACGTCACCATCCACTTGGTAGGAGAACATCCAATCAGGGAGTTTGTGTAGTTGTAGCCAAACACGAGGGTAGCCGACAAGGCACGATCTTCCACGAACTTACTCCACGCACTCGGGTTTACTACCAGCATGAGCGCCACAGGACAGGGGACGATTACGTCACCATCCACTGGGCGGAACATCCATATCAGGTGAGTTGTGAGTTGTAGAGACACACGCGGGTAGCGCACAAGGCACGATCTTAACGAACTACTCCACGCACTCCGCGTCTACCACCAGCAGAGCGCCACAGACAGCGACGATTACGTTCACCATCCACTGCGGAGAACATCTAATCAGGTGAGTGTGTTGCTGTGCACACACACGAGGGTAGCCGACAAGCACGATCTTACACGAAAACTACACACACTCGGTTCTACACCAGCAGAGCGGCCACAGACAGGGACATTAACGTCACCATCCACTGGGGAGAACATCCTATCAGGTGAGTTGTGTAGCTAGATACGCACACCACGAGGGTAGCCGACAAGGCCACGATTCTTACACGAAACTCTCCACACACCCGGGCTTCTACCACCAGCAGATAGCACCACAGACAGGGACGATTACGTCACCATCCACTGGGAGAAACTTCCTATCAGGTGACGGTTGTGTAGCTGTAAGCCACACGAGGGTTAGCCGACAAGGCATGATCTTACACCGAACTACTCCACAAACTCGGCCTTCTACCACCAGCAGAGCACCACCAGACAGGGACGATTACGTCACCATCCACTGGCCGAGACATCCTATCCACGGTGAGTTGTTGCCGCTGTAGCACACACGAGGGTGCCCGACAAGGGCACGTCTTGCACGAACTAACTCAAGCACTCGGCTTTCCACCAGCAGAAGCACCACAGACAGGGACGATTACGTCACCATCCACGACGACGTAAGAAACTAGTGCGCTTCAAACCGGTTTAGGTCATATGCGCCGCCTGTGATATAGATAGATGATAAGATGAGTTCATGCCAATGGTGTGTTTAATGATTATGTTGTTTTCACTAATGTAAACTGTGTATGAGTGAATTAAATTTGTTGGATTAAAACGTTTTTTTTGCTAAGTTTTTTGTTTGCGTTTTTTACCTTTGTTGCACTTTTCCTTTGCAAGTGCTTTTTGAATGCATTGTAGGTGAATTGTTGGTCAAGTTTCTATTATTATTATTGTTAATTGGTATGTAACCTGAAAAAAACTCATTATTAAAACCTTTATTTCTGTGGATTCTGGCTAAACTTTTTCAACTTTTTCTTTCAAAAGGTACTACCACTAGGGAAAGCCAAAGTCGTTGTAAACGAGGTCAGTGAGTGAGCCCAAGTGTGAGTACCGGGGAACATCCCCTTTTCCTCCCCGTAACCTAAGGATCTAGCCCAGTAGAGGAATGTACCGGGTACTCAAACAACTGCTCACTCACTCGTTTAACAACGACTCTTTGGCGTTTCCCTAGATATTTAAATTGAAACATTGAAATGCGAATCTGTGTTCAAAACATATTAGCCGGAAACATTAAACAAATTTTCCAGATAAACAAAATCACCTAAGTTTATTTCCATTTAACAACCCTCAAAAATAATATGTGGGTGTAAAATATAAAAAAGTCGAGCTAAGGGTATCGATCCTCAATTCTCCGGTGGTGGGCAAATGCTTCCACTGTGCCATGTAAGCCACCGTAGTAGATGTGTCCCGTAGCTGTAAACTAAACAAATGCTAGCGATATTTTTTAAAAATCACATTTTTATTTATTTATTTAGGATTAAATCGCAATTGGATCTAGTTTATTTGTTAGCAGTTCTCAATAATTTCGTACCGGATGCTGTTTAAAATTTGCAGCCCAATCCTGTTTTCCCCCCCCCCCCCCCCCAGCGGTTCGGTGATTTTCGACGTACAGACAGAAGGAAGGACAGATAGACAGACAGGAATCACAGAATGAGAACCGTTCGATTGAATGGAGACACTCGGTCCGCTCCGCTCCCTCGTTTAATCACTATATCCTTAGTGTCTATGTGAAATATGAATATGAATATTAGAGTCAAGTCTTTGCACTAAATTGTTATCAAGATTTGAACCACAAGAATGATGTTGAACAAAGAATGAGATTCGCCGTTGCGGTGGTTTTCTTTTTTTCCCCCGGGGCCCGGAAAAAAAAGGGGGGGGAAATTGATTACTCCCTGATTGCCTGTCCGATTTTTGGCAAACATTCATAATCGTTTGAGTGGGATCGCTCTAATAAATCAGTTTTTTTCTTTTCGTTTTTTTTATGTTTTTATTTTTTCTTCTTCTTTTTTCTTTTCTTTCTTTTTCTTCCTTTTTTCTTTCCTTTTTCTTTTTTTCTTTATTTTGTTTTTTTTTCTTTTCTTTTCTATTTTCTTTTCTTCATTCTCCACCCACCTTTTTTATATATTAGATTCATTTCATAAATGCATTTAAAATTCATTTTTATTGTTATCAAATTTGTTGAATATTCTAATGCATTGTTGTAATATTACTATTTCAAAATATTTACTTAAATGTAGTTCATTGTTGCTGTCTGCATCCTATGTAATTAGATTATTTAGTGGTCCCTCCTTGTAAATCAGTTTTTATAACTGAATAGGATAGACGCCATTAAAAAATAAATAAAAAATAAAATAAAAATTACCCGTTTGGTCAGAATCGGTCAACAGGTCACGAAAATACGCACTAAAATCGAAAAAAAATCGTTATAAAAGTACTGATAGTCATGAGAAATATTTCTTCGATTGTACCCAAAAACATACACCTCTAAGAGTTCAGAGAAAACGAAGGTCCCCTTCAATTTTCATCAAGAATCGCATATGTCCGTTTGCCCGGAATAATCGAGGCGAACAATCAGACAGAAAAAAACAAACAAAAAAAAAAACAAAACACCCAAGCTAAATTTGTCTGGGGGTCAGTTGAAATTGAAGTCTTCGCTTCACTCGCTACGCTCATCCAATAATTACTTTGAATTAGTTAATTAATTTCTAAGGGCCGGTTTTTCAATCACTTTTTTTAAAACAGTGTTAAAAGGTTCTGGTTTAGTGTTAAACCAGTGTTTTAGCAGGAAGAGGTGTTTTTCAATCACCGATTTTGCTAAATCAGTGATTAAAATCTCCGATTTATTACGGTCCTTGGTGGGTCGGTTAGCTTCTAACTCAGTGATTTGATATTTCAAAATGGCGGTAGATGAGAACCAACAATTTATTCAATGGATGAAACAAGTGTAAACGGGCTCCGTATTACGTAATCATGTTGTTGTAAATATGGTAATGAAAATATTATAATTTATAACAATTATAAAATGGGTTGTAATTAGCCTATAAATAACATAAAACATATACATACCTAAACTTTCGTACACACCTTCCATGAAGAGATGCCCAACAGCGGGGTTGCCTTATAGACTAGTCCTAGGCCACATTTTATTTCATTTTGGGGCCTATGGATGCAGGCCCCTAGACTTATGTTGTGATGGCGCAGTATCAAATGAAGCTGGCCTAGAACCCCGTTGTCATGTAAGGCTAGCTAGGCTTAGGGGCTTTCCTTGGCCCTGCGATGAATTAAAAACTTGAACTTGGAACTTGAAAGCCCTTAGGACCGGCCTATTTTAGATCATGTACAGATCAATCGTGAATAAATTATCTTATCTAGGCTAGGACTATGTATGTCGCTGAGCAAGGTGCCAATTTACGCTCAGGCCTTGGCTTGTTAGGCCTAGCCTAGGGGACCTACGTAGTACGGTGAGCAAGAGCAATTTACAATAAACAACAAAGGAAACTTGGATGCGGGAACCGGGAATGGGCCTAACCTAGGCCCTAACGGCGTCGAAAACAAAAATCCTTTATTGGTGTCGTTGTGTTATATCACTAATAATTTCCATTCAACTATTGTGAAGAAGCGAATGCCCGCTGAATATTCCATTAATGCACTGTTTACGTTATTTAAAATCGTAGTTGGCGTAGTCTGACTTTGTGTATCCAAATCTAATTCAATGGATTTGACAAGACATTTTTGGGCCTAGGCCATAGGTCAACGGCCCCATATTATATATAAATACAAAGCAGGCTTGAAACTAGAAAAATCAATCTAAAAGTGTAGGCCGAGGCTGCGAGGCGTTTATTTTACGTATTCATTTGAATAAAACTTTGCTGGTGCCTAGAGTCCAACACGTATTTGACAGTAGGCCGGATTTCTAGGTTAGGTTTCCACTATTATGATGTGATCACCGCCTTGTAGCGATAGCGAGCCTTCTATAGTTGCATTTTTTCTATAGCAATGGGATAGTCAATGCACTAATCACCGATTTATTAAACAATGGATGAAATGTGGATTGAAAAAACACAACATGGCTAAGTCACTGTTTAAAATCTCCGGGTTGTTTAATCAATGGTTAGTATAATCAAGGATTTATGCCACGATTGAAAAACCGGGCGGGCCTTAGTCTATGGTTATTTGGATTAGGACGCGTCAACGTGCAGTCACGACTGCACAACTTCCTTAACGTTCGTGGATATGGGGTGGAGGGACCCATGTTGGTCAGACTCAGAAACCAGCCACGGGTTAAGGGGAGGAAGCGGGGTTCTTACGTCGCGGTCGTAACTCTTCATAGTGTTATTTCGTTCGTTGTGTCATTGTCTTCGGTCCTCGGGGAGTCATCCAGAGAGGGAAGGATGTACCCGACGACGATGGCCAAGTTCACCTCTAGTCGGGGAGTGATTATAAAACACATAACAAAAACTTGTAGAAATACAGCCAAACCTACACATCAAAGGAATGAGATTAAAAAAAAGGGCCCAAGCTCATCACCCTTCCACATAACGTACAGTGTCCCATAACAGATCCTCGAAGAGCTGGCAATAGAATTTGCGATTATTAATTTAACGTAATAGTTTATCCAAGTTTCTTCTCTTTCTATTTAATTTAAACGTAATACAGCAAATTCTATTTTGCAAAGCTTTTTCGAGGATGCTGTTTATGGGACACTGTACGTTTATGTTGGAAAGGTAGATGAGCTTGGCCCTCTTTTTTTAGATCTCATTCCTTTTTGAGTGTGTAAGTTTTGGCTGTATTTCTACAAGTTTTGTTATGTGTGTGATACTCATTACTTTTCAAGTTCCATACAAAATATTTGCTAAAATAAATATTTTTATCAAAGTTGATTTAAATTCTTGTATTAGCAGTAACAATATTAGGATGTAAAATATTAGACCCGGATTCATGTACATCAGGTAAGGTGGTATTAACAATGGTTATAAACGACGGTTATAGGACTGGACCCCAATTCTTGAGTGCGTGGGTGAGGAGTTCTTCTTCTTTCTCTTTCGTCTCTTCTTTTCCAAACGCAATTGAAAACGAAGGCGTTTTTCGTGTTCGAAGGAATTGCGTATTCTCTGAACGGTATCGGGAAAACGTCATGGTGTTGTGAGTTGAAAGCATTGATATTAAACGCCTATAGTAGGCTAGAGTAGCAGGTATCCTATACATCCGCCAAGGAGACGAGCGTAGCCAACATTGAGACTTCAACCGGCCCATTTCAAGTGGCGATTTGAGTGTTTTAATTTATGCGTTTTAACATGCATATAAGTATTGTGTACGGATTGTTTGATATGGTTTTAGCTTGTGCAGCATCGGTATTAAAAACAAAAGAAAGAAAACAATACGAAGTGATTGCATAAGAGGAATTTAGTAATCATTTGGTGTAAAGGCTTAGTATGCTTACTGTCAACCTGGCGGCAATCTGGAGAACTATTAGGCCACAAATCGCTCCCATTTGATAACATGAAAATGTCATTTTAAGATGGCTTCTAATGTACCGGAAGTGACAACCGACTGCTTTTTTTTTTTTTGGGTATAGCCAATTTATAGATGTCTATCGGTTTGAAAGAGTATCACGAAATTCCAAACACTTTAAAAAAGATTTCCGAGTATAGCAAAGAGCTCGAAAAAGTTCTTAATTATTCTAGATGGCAGTGCTTCATAAACGCGGGCAATCTGAAAAAGGACGAGTGCTATGAATGACTTGATTGTTTGAAATTATGTAAACAAAAGATGAGCAAGCTAAATCAGAACAGTTGTGTGGCATAGGTTTGGCTAGGCTTGTCTCAAAACATGTAATGCCAGTATGATATTTTACTAGGACAAGCCAAATGGAATGTGACCTACACTTTTTGCATTATAATAATTTTCCACAATTCCTGGGCCCTGGCACAGGAGGTTTCTGATTATTTTTATTGAGAGTATAAGCACACCTTTTCTCGTTCCACACAAAGAAGAAAAATTTTAAATGTCCCAGCTATTTGTTTACGTTTATCGAATTTCCCGCCTAAACTATGCGTATACCGTCAACAAGTGTCAAGTAACTATGGTTAACTGTGATTGGATGCCAAAGCGTTTAAGGCTATTTAAACCTTTATTTGGAAGACTTACAACAAAACTGTTCAACTTTTTTTCAAAAAGAGGACTATCTTTCTATAACTTAAGTGTCCATGTAAAATAGGGAACATGGTAGTCCCACCGTATGGTCAGAATCGCGGGCCGAGTATAGATGGTAGCAGTAGCAGTAGTAGGCAGTAGTAGGAAGTAGTAGGCAGTAGCAGTAGCTAACATCCTTAAAGTGATTTTGAGCATGTTTCAAGCCATTTTTTTCCCCAAAAGGAATAATCGTTACCCCAATAAAATTTGGCATGTGTTTTCGGGTACCTAAACCCCCCTCGATTGTGATAGTTTTCAAGTTCACATCACGTTACATGACGGCTGGGTAACACCTCGAAATCACCCCAAACTCGGGCTTGGTGTTAAGGTGCTTGAGTGTGTAGCGCACCGCGGCTTGGCTGCGGCGCCCTAACGGCACCTAGATACCCCTTCTTTTGGTCCAATTCTACTCCGTGCCGGGGCCCAGACAAAACGGCGTTTATTTTTAAACTTTAACTCATGTTTATGCGTCGCCCAGTGTACACAAAGGTAATAACTAAGAACAATGTTCCTCAGGTACCGAGAATAACTTCGACAGTACCCGTCTTCAGTAAACACCCGACTTCGGGGTGAAATATGACTACGGGAGCCCTGATGCATTATGGGGAGACTGCGTTCTCGTTCAACGGCGAGCGAACCATCGTAACCCACGGTGAGTATATGACACAACATGTTTTTTTTACTGTTTTTTTGAATTATACTTGTTTCAAGGGGCGCGTCAACTGTTAGGTCATAATGCACCTACTATAGATTGGGGGGAAAGGTGAGGAAAAAATGGTGAGGGGGGGGGGGGGAGGGTGCGGGTCCACGGGTGGTATTCAAATATAACAATATACATGCATTAATATTAAACGTTTGTTTTTCCTGGGTATAATTTACGAATATTTTTAATAATCCAAACTATCCAAGTTGTAATCATTGTTTATGTTATGATTAATGTTTTTGTATGTACTGGCAGCTCCAGACTTATAGTGTTACAAGTAGTATAGATTTCGGTCTCATTTGTTTCCAGGATCCCCAATGCTGTAATTGGTCAACGAGATTGCTTCAGTGACAGCGATCTTCTCAAACTACAGCGCATGTACGGGCTGCAGTTTCATAGGCTGACTCGACACTTCTAGTAAACTTTATATCAGCGAAGGCTACGATAAAAACGACGACGTGAGAAACTTGGGGGCGATTTTAAAAAACCGTTACGTCATATTGCGTAGCCTGTGATCTTAGAGTTGATGAGATGAGTTAATGGTGTGGTTTATTGATATATTGTTTTCCTAAGTAGGGCTATAGTATGAAAGAAAATAATGATGATGATATAGTAATAGGAAAACAATAGTTATTTAATTAAAATGGAAATAGTGAAATAAAAGACAAATGTGTATGATGTCAATTACATTTTTGTTACATAAATTACTTTGAAGGAATAATGAATTTCAAAGTTATAATTTAAGAAAAGAAAATCACGATTTAAAAAAAGCAAATCAAGTTATTTCTGCGAATGGAAATAAAGAAATTAAAGAAATGTGTTTGATGCTAATTAATTTTGTTAAATAGCTAACTTTTGGATGAGAAATTTAGAAAGTCTGTCGCCGTTTATCATATGATAGAAAGTTCTACATATGATTGGATAGATCAAATGCTTGCGCAAGTCATCATATTGGTACTTCTGAGAGCATACGATGTACCGTAAAGATACAGCACATGGTCACATCTGGGAGCAACCTTTTCTCTGGTTTCAGAGATATTCGTGAGTGAGACGTGTGTGGCCTATCGAATTCTAGACAACACCACCTCTTTCTACGTAGAGTCCAGACGTATAGGAGGACGCATTTTATTAGTCAGTGTGACTCACACGGGCGCAATGTGCTTATTTTATTTTGCACACCACATCCCAAGATGATCGCGCAAATTCAAACCAATCGTTGCTTGAATTCATTCAAATCCTTCGTCGCGACGCTGGGAAGCTTCCTAGGCAGTCCCCAATCGGCATGAGTTTTATCGTTTGAAAATGAGCTCAAGCCATCGGAATACAAAGCATATTCTCCACACACAACGGGCAATGGAGGTCGAGATAGCTCCTGGGTGATTTTGAGCAAAGACCACGGACAAAATAACATAGGCTAGCGACCAACTACATTCCTGTTTTGTATGAGTTCTTTAGAATCTTCATTGCTCGTTGCAGAAAACTCGTGATCAGACTGCACCAGCCTCACAATCATTATCTAAAACTAGGAAACGCAAAGAAGTCCCGCCGCGTGGATGGATGAGCTGTGGTAAGTATTTAGTGTGCGTGGGATAGCTGTACTTGTGCAAGTGCTTTGTTTTTACTGCTACCATGGTAAGTGATTGTTGTCAAGTTTCTATTGTTTCTTGTCAATTGGTGAATGGTATTATTTACCGTAAAAAAAATTAATTAAAAGCTTTATTTCTATGGATTCCTGTCTAACTTTTCACATTCTCTTTTCAAAAAGGAAATACATTACCATAACCTTATGTCCATGTATAATATGACCGTTTTAGCCCACCCTTTTGGTCATATCGGCCCAAAATGGGCACAAAAATATCGCACAAAAAAATCAAAAAACTTATATTAAAAGCTTTATTTTCTATGGATTCGGCAAACTTTTTGCAACTTTTTATTTCAAATGTTACTACATCACCATACCTTAATGTCCCATGTATAATATGACCATTGTAGCCCCACCCGGTTTGGTCAGAATCGGCCCAAATGGCACTAAAATATCGCACAAAAAAATCGAAACAAAAATCGTAAAGTACGATATCATGAGAAATATTTCTTCGATTGTACCCAAAAACAATACAGCTTAATTTCAGAGATTTCGAATCCCGTCAATTTTATCAAAATCGGATATGCCGTTTTCCCCGGGAGGAGCGAACAAAAAAGAAAAAAAAAAAAAAAAAAAAAACACCCGGGCTAATTTTTTTTTTTGGGGGGCATGAAAATTGAAGTCTTTTCTTCGCTCATCCCAACAAGGACCAAGCTTGTTTTTAGGCATAACCCTTTTCATTTCGCACTTTAAATACACTAGAAAACCTTTAATCCCGCCGCGTTGTTGATGAGCGTAATTGGTGATTGAGTACCATTGTTATGTGGATTTTTCTGTTGTTCTGTGCAAAAACATTACTAAAATTGAAATTTTTTAAAAAATTTTAAATTTTAATTAAAATTTAAAAAAAAAAACTTTAACTTTATTTTTTTTTTTTAAACGTAATTTTTAAAAAAGAAAAAAATCGTAAATTTTCGATTTTCATAAGAATAAATTTTTCGTTGTACTCAATTTCACACAATATATTAATTTATAAAATTAAGGTTCTGTGAAAAAATCATTACAATCGGATAAAGCATGTAGGTGTTATAAGTCAAAGAATTGTTTTAAAAAAGAAAAAACCCGTAAAATTTCGATTTTCATAAGAAATAATTTTTTGATTGCGCTCAAATTTCACACGAATATCTTAATTCATAAAATTATGGTTCTGTGAAAAAATCATTAAAATCGGATAAAGCATGTAGGTGTTATAATTTGAAGACATTTTTAAAAAATCGAAAAAAAAAGTAAAATTGCGATTTTCATGAGAAGTAATTTTCCGATTTTGCTCAAAAACGTGGCAGTTCTAAGTTTAGAGATTTCGAAGGCCTCCATAAAATTTCATCGCAATCGGAGTATCGGTTTAGCCGGAATCGTGCTAACAGACAAAAATACAAAAAGAAAAAAAAACATTTCGGATTTTTTTCTCCAGTGTAGTGAAATGAAATCTTCGCTTCGCTCGCTACGCTCATCCAATAAACTCACTTTTCCTCGTAGCATTCTGCATCCTTTCAAAACTGGTCGAAATTGTACTACAACTCTATTATTTTTAATACTAGGAAAACGCTTAAGTCCCGCCGCGTTGTTGGATGAGCGTAATTGGTGCATTGAGCTGCCATGTGTTATGCGGATTTACTGTTGTTCTGTGAAAAAATCATTACTAAGTTGAAGATATTTTTAAAATGAAATTAAATTTAATAAAAAATTAACTTAAATTTTAATTTTTTTTAATGATTCGTAATTTTAAAAAAGGAAAAAATAGTAATATTGAAATTTTCATAAGAAATAATTATTCGATTGCGCACAAATTTTACACGAATATATTAATTTCATAATATTAAGGTTCTGTTAAAAAAATCATTACAATCGGATAAGCATGTAGGTTTTTATCCCCCCAAAATACAAAATTTGTAAAAAAGACGGCAGCAAGCTCTCTTCAAAAGTCTTCGACTGTGAATGCTGTGAGATATAGAAGTTGACCAAGCTTTTTATTTTTCTCCTATTTTCGCTTTGAAATATTGTAAGATCATTTCGCCTGTTGACAAGCGCCAAGCCAACGATTTTTGTGGTAAAAAAGTAAAATTTTTAACTCGAAATCATAAAAAAATTTTTGGCCTTTGACCAATTCAATGGCCAAGCATTTTTTTTAATGATTTTCGAGTTTAAAAATTTTACTTTTTTACCACAAAAATCGTTGGCTTGGCGCTCGTCAACAGGCGAAATGATCTTACATATTTTCAAAGCGAAACTAGGGAGAAAGAATAAAAAGCTTGGCTCAACTTCTATATCTCACAGCATTCACAGCCGAAGACTTTTGAAGGAGAGCTTGGTTTGCCGTTTTTTTTACAAATTTTTTTTTTTTGGGGGGGATATCACATCTTTTTGTTGTTCGTTCGCTATCAAGGTTTTGAATGATGGACTTTGAATGATTAAATTTGTTATAAGTTCAAAGTTGTTTTTTACATTTTGGGCCCACGGTCCCCCCAAAGATACCCCTTAAATAAATAAATAAATAATTTTTTATTTAGAGTCTACCCACTCAGTTATATATACTGTTTTTTTCAGTGGGGGACTTTAAATCAAGCGACCAAGCCAACCTGCAGGCCCCGACGCAATCGACGAGTGAGGGGATAACCAACCAAAGATCGATATTTTTAATAGGAATATATCAATCAGTGGTATGGACAGTGCGAACATCCGCGGATCAACGCCAGAATCAACAAGGCCGATCCAGAACAACTCTGAAATTTATTATGTGCTTCGTTGCTAGGACGGCTCCAAAGTCACCGTTTACAAACTCCTAAGAAAAGAACTGATAGATTTAAGTCCAAATCAGAATTTTTAAAAACTTCTGACTTGAGCGGGAATCGAACCTGGCCCTCTGCATTGGAAGCAGATACGCTAACAACAAGACCAACGCACTACATAAGCACAAAGATATTTTAATGGTTAAGAGAAATGTTTAATTTCAAGCTTGTATACAAATTTACTACGCCTGAGTAATTACGCGTTTTGATTTTGCTAGGACGGCTCATAAGTCACCGTTTACAAACTCCTAAGACTAGAACTGATACACTTAAGTCCAAATTAGAATGTAAAAAAAATTCTGACTTTAACGGGACTCGAATCCTGGACCTTTTGCATTGGAAACAGACACGCTAACCACAAGACCAACGCACTAGCATAAGCACTTGAATTTATAATGGTTAAGAGCATGTTTAATTTCAAGCTTGTACAAATAACTACGCCTGAGAAAATTACGCGTTTTGATTTTGATTTTGATATTTGATTTTCCCCGGTCCCAATTGCCCGGTTTTTTGTTAAAATGGGGGTACATCTGAGTGTGGCCCCAAGTTTCAAAGTTCTAAGATAAACCGTTTTCCTCGGTATAGCGTATTATTCATAAGAGTACGGAATTACCTACTTTGTAATTTTGGTTTTTTTCCGGTACCCGTTAACCAATTTTGCTTTCCATATTCAAAAGTGGGTAAAGAATGAGAGATATCAAAATGTATTCCACGTTTTTAAACATCTCAGTTGTAGCGTTTTCTTTGAATGATTCATTTCTTAAAGTTCAATATGTTTTTGTCATTTTTGGGCCCCTGGTCATCCCAAATTTAGCCCCTTGTGTTTTGGACGCAAGATATTTATAATCGTTAATGCATGTTAAATTTCAAGTTTGTACAAAATTTCCACGCCTTGGTAATTACGCGTTTTGATTATCATCCAAATTTTGATTTTCTCCGGTCCCTGTTACCCGATTTTGGTTTTGAAAGCAAAGGCACTGCGTCTGAAATACACCTAAGTGTGGTCCAAGTTTCATAGTTCTAAATTTACCGTTTTCTCTGTAGGCTAAAGAAACTCTCCGCGGAGAACTCACCCCCCCACACCACCCCACCCAGCCAGCTTTAAGGAATTTGACGATGTTGAGAGCCCTTTTTAACAAGAACGAGTTGTCGGATCGGGTTGATTTTTTTTTTGGTTTGTCGGACCACATACCAGGTCATATACCGAGTTTCAAGATTGAAACTTTTTTCGGGGCGGCGTGTGCAGATAGCTGAAAAAACCCCCAACTCTGGTAGGTGTATATAGGGCCGGAGTTGGGTGTCGCCTAGCAGCCGCATTCGCTTGTCTGCCGGGCGACGACCGTCGCCCTAGATAAGCTGGAGAAATTTTAAAATTTGAAAAAAGTCGAAAAATTGCGAGAATCGTAAAAAAATATTTATTTGATAACGTGTCAAATTTTACACGTATATATCAATTCATAAAATTAAGGTTCTGTGAAAAATCATTACAAACGGACAAAGCATGTAGGGGTGTAAGTCGAAGAATTTTTAAAAATCGAAAAAAAATTGTAAAATTGCGATTTTCATGAGAATATTTTTTCGATTGGTGCCCAAAAACGTGGCAGTTCTAAGTTCAGAGATTTCGAAGACCTCCATAAAATTTCATCGCAATCGGAGTATCGGTTTAGCCGGAATCGTGCTAACAAACAGACAAAAATACAAAAAAAAAAAAACATTCCGGATTTTTTTCTCCAGTGTAGTGAAATGGAATCTTCGCTTCGCTCGCTACGCTCATCCAATAATATTGTTCGTGCAAATTCTAGCTTTTGTCAAGCTTTGAAGTGATGTGTAACGGAACAAAGTGAATGATTTATTAAGAGCGCAAACATGTAGCTTGGCCCTTCTTTTATATCTTTATGCTTTTAAATAAATAAAATAAATATATAAATTCATGTTTAGAGTCTACCCACTCAGTCACAGAACTGACTATTAGTGGACGACTTTAAATTTAACTCTGACCTCTGTAGGTGCCGACACCATCGACGAGCGAACAATGACAAATTAGAGATAAACACCGATCAATCAAGCTGGACACGATTCCACCCGCGGACAGCGCCAGAATCAACAAGGCTGATTCGGAACAACCTTTTAAGTCGGGGAGGAGCCCATTGCTGATCAGTAGGCCTACCAGCCGCGGGCGGAGAGGAAGGGGGTTCTCACGTCGCGGTCGTCATTGTCTTTGTCATCGTCGTCGGGGAGATCGTCAAGTGAAAGGGGAGGTGTTCATAGGGTCAACTGTTTATCATGACGATATTCGGTATTAACTTGAGCAGTTTTTTTCGTAATGAAGTCAGTTTGAAAGAATATCATTCAAAATCACGCGCCATAAGGTTTGTTTGTTTGTCCTGTACCAGGTTCACATAATTATGTACTCCGTGAATCATCCGGATATACGTCATAAAAACGGAAATGGGAGTAATAAGTACACGTTACCCTCAGTAGGACAAACAAACATACTTGCACCCAGTTTTGACATTTGACGAGGCAACGAAGGCCTAGAGCCTATATAGGTACCACACGATGATAGGCTAATAGCCTTTGGGCCCAACTTATTTTTCAATATTTTGGCCTAGATAATAGGTTTCTAGTATATTGTTGTGCATAATATTGCTAAACGTCTTTCAAGCAGACCTATCCTAGTTTTAGGTTATGTCGGCCCTGGGCAAAGGTTTTTGCTTGACGGTTGATTAATTGACATTGTCCCTTTTAAAAAAGGCCGTGAAGATTCATATAATCATTCGGAAAGATATTGCTCGGCCCGGCTTTTCCATTTTAACTTCTAGCTTCTTTCTTAGCTTCTCACCACACCAACTAAGCCACTACAAACTTTAAAAATGGCGCAATATTTTGTCGTTTACACCCACTCTTGCTAAAGAAGCAGGTGTAATATTCTTACTCCAGTCGCAGTAGTGGTAACTTACAACAGGACAAACAAACGTTTCTGGGTTGTGCCAGGTACATTTACACCAGGACAGAAAAACGGGGTTTTGTGAGAAACTTGTACCTGGTGTGATTGAACAGACAACAAACGAAGCTATATTAAGAGATGGGACTACCGCAATATTAAACAGCGAATAACCTTATTTTAGTAATAACTCACATAACGCTACACAAAAACGAAAAAGTGGATAATAAGTCCCATATAGTTTGTCTAAAAACTAAGCCCGCGTGTAACAAATTTGGGCCCTTGCTATGGAACGCGGTTTTCGTGTTTGTGACAAATATTGCTATCGAAGTTTTTTATTTTAAAAAAATTATTTTAATTATTTTTTTTATAAATGGTTTTAAAAAAATTTTTCGTAAATTGCTAATTTTCAAAAAAATACTTATTATTGGTAAAATTTTCACGGTATATTTGATGTTAAGTTTTTAAAAAATTTCTAAAAAGAGTAGGGTTTAAGTCAAAAATTTTTTAAAAAAAAAAACCCAAAATTTTTAATTTTAATTTAAAAATTTTTTTTACCTCAAACCCCAACCAAATTTTAATTTAAAATTAGGTTTGTAAAAACCCTCAAAGGAAAAAGCGGTGTAATTTTATAAGTCGAAAATTTAAAAAATTCAAAAAACAAAACGTTTTTTTGTTTTCCCAGGTTTTAAAACGGAAAGAACGGGGTTTTTGAATTTTAAAAATTTATTAAACAGAACAAAACCGGAATCTTGTTAAAAAAAAAACAAAAAAAAAAAAAAAAAACCCTTATTTTTTCCTAGTAAAGAATTGTTGGTTTAAAGTCCCTAGTTTTTAAAACTATATCTGGCAAAAAACCTTTTACAAATATTGAAAACCGTAAAGTTTTTAAATCAAGGTTTAAAATTTTAATTTAAAACGCTACTGATTACAATATTTGAATCATTTTTCATGTTGTCCGGTCCCACACGGCTTCTGAAATTTTAAACAGACATCAGTGACCAGGTAACTGAGAACTTCTCACAAAATGAGCACAATCCATTTAGTTCATTATTGTGACAATTGAAATTTTGTTTTCCATTTCCATGTGTCCTCATGTTGTTTTAATAAGTTTTTTTCCCCTGTTGATGATAATTGGGGCCTTAAACTGCCATTTTACCCAAATTTTCTTTTCTTGAAAAATTTTCTTATTAATTTTTTTAATTTTAAAAAAATTTCTTATTTTTTAAAAAAAACGTAATTTAAAAAAAAAAAAATTAAATTGCATTTTTATAAATAATTATCATTGAGGAAATTTTAAACCTTATAATTCAGAAATTAGGTTTCTTAAAAAATTAATGGATAAAGCTTAATTTAAAAAAAATTTTTTAAAGGAAAACTATAACGAAATTTGATTCCAGAAAATAATTTCCCCCACCCAAATTTTCAAGAAATTTTATTCAAAATTAGGTTCGGAAAAAATCTTACAATAAAAACAGGTTAGTTTTAAGCAAAATTTTTTTGAAAAAAAAGGATTTGGTTTTAAAAGAAAAATTTCCTTGTTTCGCTAAAATGGGGTTTAAATTCATTTTAGTTTTATTTTGCCCGGGATTCGGTTAAAGGAAACGTGTTAACAAAAGATAAAAAAATTCGGATTTTTCACCGTTTAAGGAACTTTGTTCCGGCTTTTACGTTTCCCACCTATCCAAAAAATAATTAAATATTATTCGACGATGCTTTTTCTATTTTTTTTAAAGATTAAACCCCTTTAAAAATTTTAAACCCTTTTAAATTTTTAAACATAAAAATTTTCCAAAAAAAATTTTCCCCCTTTTTTTAAAACAAACATTTACAAAGATAGAGTTTTTTAATTCAAATTTGAGTACTTTTTTTAAAAAGGGATTTCCCTTAACTCAAAAAAAAATATTTCATTCAGGCTAACTAGTAATGAATTTAGCAGTCAACAGAAAAATAATACGGGCCACCATGACCTCCCAAAAAATTGTCAAACATGACATTTTTCGAGCTAGGTCCCATCGGCAAAAATCTCTCATATAATAAATAACATGGGGACGATCTTTATGCCCCGTGACCTTGAAGGATTATGATCCAAAAAAAGATTGGCCATTATTGACGCACTGAACAGCATTTTGTGTAAACTCTCTTTATTTTGTTTTGTGATTTGGGCAAGTAGTTCGGTCAAAAAATGCTGATTACCAAGATGGGGTGTGATTTTGGAATGCATATGTTTGCGTGTTTGAGGATATATTTGGGCACAGTTTCAAGGCACGTCGTAAAAAATGGGCATTTTAGTTTCGTACTATCATCATCATCATATACTTAAAGGTACTATGCGTGGTATCTATGTGGACCAAAAAAGAAGCAGGTTAAAACCGATTAAAGAAATTTCCCAAAACACCTATTTTCGAAAATTTCTGGATAAAAAAAAATGAAAAATTCGTGTTAAATCACAGTTACAAGATATAATTTTTTAAACTGTCATTTTTGAGCGAGCGTAGCGAGCGTCTCCACTTGACTCTAATGGCTCGAATGTCTGTTTTTTTTTTTTTTTTTTCTGTTACTGCTTCGGTACAGGTCGCACCGTTTCTCTGATCGACCTGAAATTTTTCACACATGTACATACCACCTATGCGGGTTGCTGTATAGTTTTTGAACAAAATCCGATCGTTGGTAATAAAAAATTTAAAAATTAAATTTAAAATATGTTCCGATCGTTATGAAATTTTGCAGGGTCAATAAGTACAACATTCTCTCCTATTTTATAAATTTTCAGCTAAATGGGTCAAGACCTTAAAGACTTATTGGTATGTAACATTGTGGGAATGTCGTACTCGGGTCGTGTTGCACGTACCGGTGCTCGCTCAACAACGCGACGGGACTTTAGCGTTTTCCTTTTTATAATTTAGTCAAATAAATAGGACTTATCCAAGATAAAATCAAATCCACCGCCGACAGTTTCTCCACTACTAAATCTATGATAAAGCTATATATATATATTTAATTTAATTTCAGATTTTCGCGGACATATGTAAACATATTGTTTTTTACTGGGGCTTTTTGCCGCGAATAATTTATTAAAGAAGAGGGCACTGACTAAGTCAGTAAAAAAAAAAAAAAAAAGCCCCAGTAAAAAACAATATGTTTATATATATATATATATATTATATATTATATAATATATTACGTAAATTCACGGTTTAAAGAAAATTTATTTTTATTTCCCCTCGTTTCAGCAAAAGACCTTTATGGGATTCCTAATTCATCAAGGAAAGCTAACACCAAAAAATGATGCTGGCCTCGTCTGCCAGGCAGTAGCAGTAATTTTATCTAGCTGTTGGTTTGTCTGAGATGGCTGGAAATGAGATAGCCCAAACGTCGACGATGGCAAGGTTGGCTCAATGTGGGAAAGGGCCCGCTAGATTGAAGAGGTTACACAGAAACAAAACCTACCAATTTGGGGTGTTCTATGCTGTTCGTGAAAACGTACGTCCGCGACAACATACTATGTCTATAGAATATTTGTGATCTAAGTATCAATGACTAAATCATACGCACAGTATTAAAGTAATAACTGATCCCCTGTTACAGAAAAACCGATGGGTTCCTTTCAAGGAATGGTCAAAGAAGTGAGCACTCACCATGTAACCATGCTATCTATTCGATCGTCAGAGAGGCAGTTAATTTGGGGAAAACGCTCCATCAATCTTAACCAAACGAGTACGATGGCAGCGTTTGGCTCAATCGTAAGCTGCTTTTAATTGAGAGGTTAGTCAAGAAGCGTAAAACGGCTGATAGAGTCCGCAGTTCTAACGAACGTGGGGCGGTCCGGACGGACCCAACCATCTTGTCTAGAAATTTGGAATCTAGCAGAATGAACTAAAGTCATACTGCAGCTCTTGAAATGTATGAGACTGAGCCGCCTGTGGTACCAAGACAAGAAGACAGCGATAGGCCTGCTAGAATGGTCACAAGAAGTCACACTCACAATGCAACCAAGTGATTTGATTTTAGGTTCACTGCAATTGGATCTTTGTAATTTTCTATGTTTGCAAGGTAGTGTGTTTTTTGTTTCTATTTGTTTATTTTTATAATGCTGTTTGTTGTTTTCATTGAATTTTTGTTTTAACCCTTCCCTTGAAAATGGAAACATAGTTTTTCTGAAACGTTGGGATTAAAAGTTATTTTCTTTAATACTGTGCGTGATTATTTACCGTAAAGATACTTAAAACATTAACCATGGATCACGAAAGCTTAAGACAATATATATATATATATGTTAGTACTTTAGACAGAAATTACAAAGGTGACTACACCGGGGTACCTTTTTAATTTCTATCGAAAGTACTAACATAACAGCGTCATCGTCGCCTACTATAAAGCCAAGTTTAAATATATATATATATATATATATATATATAAATATATATATTTAATAATATATTTATAATATATATATATATATATATGCAGACATTGTATTTTCGGGTAGTCCGTGTGGTTTTATTATTAGTTCCAACGTTTCGGGGCAGTTCTCCCTGCCCATCTTCAAGGAAATTTAAAACATAAAACAATATCAAACAAACAAAACCTTACTTCTTAACAAACACTGCAACTGGATACAAAGACAAAACCAAAAAGCTTAGAAAACATAGTACTAATGACAACATATTATGAACATCCAGATATTATAAAAACTGTGAAGACTCAACGACACTTTATTACTTGTAAGATGGGACGGGAGACTGCTCCGAAACGGTTGGAACTAATAATAAAACCACACGGACTACCCGAAAATACAATGTCTGCATATTCAATCCGTGAAAGTCTGCGATATAACATATATATATATATATGTGTGTGTGTGTTTTTGGATATTTTCGTGGCCTATATGAATTAATGAACTAGGTTTTTCGATTATAATGCCACGTTTATTTACATTAAGCCAACGTTTCGATGAAATTTCACTCATCTTCTTCAGGGCCAATACAACTTAATATATTAAAAACAAAAACTACACTACATTGATAAATACAGAACAAAACTGGGAAATCAAAATACAACAAAATACAAACAATAGAAATCACTGCACATATGGCGAATTAAAACAACTCAAAGAATCACTGCAAAGCTTGACGTTGCAAAGAAAGAAGAATGTCACTACATGTCCGTCTTATTGCTTTTCGTCATGGATCTTGTCACCCTGACTGTCGATGTATTTACTTGCAACAGATCATCTGCAGGAACTAACTGGGGCGTTGGTTGTTGGTCCATTGGTTTCACAGCCAACCTATGTGGCTGTACATGTATCCCTGAAATTGCAGGTTTCCACGTTACTGATAAACGTTGGCTATCTTGCTGTTTATTTAGACTGTGAGCTCGTTTATTAATCTCAATGGCTTCCCGTAACATTCTAGAAAGAAACTCCTCAACGGTGGCAATGGTTTCATGCCAGCAAAGTTGATAACATGACCACTTTCTTTAGAATGTTGAGCAAGGACTGATGTTTTATCCATGTGCTCAACAGCTAGCCTGTGTTCCTGTTTTCGTTGAAACATGTTTTCTTCCTGTTTGACCCACATAGCATTTGTCACGAACGTCCCACTGAATTCATCCCCGAATGTCTGTTTTGTGTTTTTTCTGTTACTGCTTCGAACATCGCTCCGTCTCTTTTTTAGCACCGAATTTTTCCCTATGGGGGTCTTTTTTTTACAAAACCGATCTTGTTTAAAAAAAAATAAAAAAAAATAAATGTTTTGCGATCGTTTCTTTTTTTCTGTAAAATCTCTCCTATTTCTTTTTCAGCAAAACTTAGTTTTTGGTTTTTTGTCTGAGGACCTTTTGAAATTGTACTTCGTGTTTGAAAACCAAAATTCTGGCTACTGTGGGTCCCATCTCATGTCAGTATGTAAAACCCAATACTCCTTTTCCTTCAAAACATGACTCGTGAATCCAGCCTAAATTTTTTGCGAGAAACGGTATAGGCCCTTTAATTTTTGTGTATGCTACTGAACGAATTCTGGGCCCCCGATGAATGATGTGAACATCTTAGAATTTTGAAATTCTTGTTATGTGTAAAAATTAGGGTTTTCTGAAGACCGTATGCCCTAGACTGTGATCCGGATTCTGTATAAGTTGCACGTCAAGGAAAGGAAGTCTTCCATCTTCTTCTATCTCCATAGTGAATTGAATATCTTTGTGAATGCTATTTAGATGGTTGTGAAACTCGTCCAGATTCTCGCGACCATGCTGCCATATTGCAAACGCATCATCAATATATCTACGCCAGCATCTAGGTTTGAGTGGAGCGGTCTCTAGAGCTTTTACTTCAAATTCTTGCATGAAAAGATTGGCTACTACAAGCTACTACTAGGAAAACGCTAAAGTCCCGTCGCGTTGTTGAGCGAGCACCGGTACGTGCAACACGACCAGAGTACGACATTCCCATAATGTTACATACCAATAAGTCTTTAAGGTCTTGACCGATTTGTCTGAAAATTTGTAAAATAGGAGAGAATGGATAAAATCCACCGCCATCTAGATGACCTTGACATCATTTCTTTTGGAAAACTATTTTAACTCTTTTTAACAAACAATACACTGCTTCCTCGATAGTATTTTGATTACTTCTAGGTGGCAGTGCATAGTGAGACTTTTCGTTGCCATGGTAACGTTACTTTTGTTAAAATGTAATTTCTATCTACACTACTTAAGGTCTTGACCGATTTGGCTGAAAATTTGTAAAAAAAATAAGAGAATGTTGTACTTATTGACCCTGCAAAATTTCATAACGATCGGAACATTTTTTTTTTTTATTTTTTTATTTTTTTTATTTTTTATAACCAACGATCGGATTTTGTTCAAAAACTATACAGCAACCCGCCTAGGTGGTATGTACATGTGTGCAAAATTTCAGGTCGATCAGAGAAACGGTGCGACCTGTATCGAAGCAGTAACAGAAAAAAAACAAAAAAAAACAAAAAAAAACAGACATTCAAGCCATAAGAGTCAAGTGGAGACGCTCGCTACGCTCGCTCAACAAGAGAAAAATCGTCCAGGGTCCCAAAACTGTATAGTCTACCTAAAAAAATCCACAAACGTGATGTCCCTCTTAGACCAATCGTCAGTGCTGTTAACTCACCAACACAAGCCCTTTCGAGACATCTAGCGAAAATCTTGCAGCCTCTAACAGAAGACGCCGATTCATACGTCAAGAACTCAACTCATTTCGTTTTTATTTTTATTTTATTTATTTATTTATTTAACGTCTATCCTATTCAGTTATAAAAACTGATTTACAAAGGAGGACAACTAAATAAATCTAATTACATAGATGCAGACACAACAATGAACTACATTTAAGTAAATATTTGAAATAGTAATATTACAACAATGCATTAAATATTCAACAAATTTGATAACAAATAAAAAGGATATTAAATGCAATTTTGAATGAATCGAATATATAAAAAAAGGGTGGGGAATGAAAAGAAAAAGAAAAGAAAAAAGAAAAAAAAAGAAAAAAGGAAAGGAAAAAAAAAAAAAAAAAAAGAAGAAAAAGAAAAAAAAGAAGAAAAAAAAAAATAAAAAAAAACGAAAAGAAAAAAACTGATTTATTAGACGATCCCACTCAACGAATATGAGGTTGCCAAAAATTTCAGGAACAGCAAATCAGGGAGTAATCAATCTTTCGCGGAAGAAACCACCAACGCGAATCTTCATTCTTGTGTTCAACCATCATTCTTGTGTTCAAATCTTGATAACAATTTAGTGCAAAAGATCTTGACTCTAATATATAATTATCTCAGATTATAATTATTTAAATTGTTCAAGTCAAAACTGATCACAGCAATGATACAGGACACCAACTCAAGTTGCAAGCTCCATCAGTGGGCGGCAACCAGACAATCTAGGCAGAAAAATATAATTTAAAATACATTTTTTATATCATAAATCAGAGCAATAATGAACAAACAAAGAGAAAAGCAAAATCATCAACAAGAACTTATGATGGTAAATTAACATTACACAAATACACAGACAATAACCTACAAATAAATAGTAAAAATCAATTATTTGCTCTTTGATTCATTATCATTGCTTCAATTTTACTTTTAAATTGTACAATTCCTAGATCAGTAAACTGGCTTCTAATATCATAAGAAATTGAATTCCAATAGGATACGCCTCTGTACATAAATGACTTTCTAAATGCTTCAGAATTTAATCTATGAACTTCCAATGAGTTTATTAAAGTAGAATTTCTATCACGATCAACAATTTTAAAAATATTTGGTGGAATACCTAAAAACATACCTTTCAATACTTTGTATGTATTTACCAGAACGCTATACTTCATCCTCTCCTCAATCGTGAAACAATCAGACTGCAAATCTTGGTTCAAGGGAAATGAATCAAACAGATGGTCAATTCTCTTCTGGAGTACAACATACTCAGTAGAAGGTCTTACTGCCCAAACCACTAAGCAATAATCAATAACAGAGTGAATATAAGAATCCACAAGTAACCTCAACATTCTCTCAGTTACAAACCTCTTCATTCTACTTATAATTCCAATTACTGATGATACTTTATTACACACATATTCATAATGTTTCTTAAAATTTAAATTACAATCTAAGAAAACTCCAAGATATTTAAATTCATACACTCTAGAAATTAATTTACCATTACAATTAAACGTCAAATGAATATCATTCATGCTTCTATCATTAGCCTTATGAAAAATCATAAAATTTGTTTTGCTATAATTAATATCAAGTTCCTGAGTTTTAAACCAATCATCCATCCTCTTTAGAACTTCTTGAAGACGTCTTACGATCTCTTCGACATCCACACCTTCTAAATAAAAGACCAAGTCATCAGCATATAAGATATAATTGATGCCTCCCATTATAGTAGATATATCATCTATATAAAGAATAAATAACAGGGGTCCTAATATTGATCCTTGGGGTACTCCACAAAATATATTGAATACTTTTGAACTATATTTTGCAAGATTTATAAATTTTTTCTATTTAAAAAATAATCCGCCAAAATTGATAACAAATAAGGACTTACGTTATACCTGGTTTTTAATTTTATTAAAAGAGGTAAAAAGGTACTGAATCAAATGCTTTCCTAAGATCAACAAAGACAGCTCCAACCTTACCATTACGTTTATCAATCCCTTTATAGATAAAATCTGTAAATGCTAGAAGGGCACTTTGCGTTGACCTACCTTTCCTGAAACCATGCTGGTTTTCACTTAAACCTTCAGATGCATCCACTTCATGTAATAACCTCTTGTGTAAAATATTTTCAATAATTTTCCCTACAATTGGAAGAGTTGATATAGGTTGATAAGAATTTCTATCACTCTTTTTACCTTTACCCTTATAAATAGGCGTTACCCTTGCCAATTTCAGCTGTGTTGGGAAATCACCTACAAGAAAGAAATGGGAAATTAGATACGCTAATAATCCGACTATTGATGCGCATTTCTTAAATACTTTGCATGGAATCTCTTGAATTGTTGCGGAGCTTCTAATTTTAAGGCGTTTAAATTGCTGAAATGACTTCTTAATTAGTTACATTTGTATGCGGGAGATCCTCTGCTTCTCTTCTATTTAAATCCTTAAACTTACCAATTTCACTGGAAAAATCTACATCGTTCACAACAAAACTTTTTTGTAACAAACAGCAAATGTCTGGATTTGACGTGTAGGATAGCCCATTCTCTGTCAATGAGGCTATGCTACACTCTTTTTTCACTTTGTTACCTGTCAACTTATTATAAACTGACCATAAAGATTTTGAAGAAATATCATTATCAAAAGAAGACTTAATATGCTCATGCTTAGAAAAACGAATCTGATTATTTACCTTATTTCTAACTTTCTTGTATTCCTCCCACGTTGAATGCCTTCTAAAAATTCTGAATTCTTTGCGCAAGTGGTCTCTCCTATGCATGGATTTCCTAATCTCTGCTGTTAACCATGGGGCTGGCTTACCTTTAACTCTTAGTTTCAAGGGGTGTGCATGCTCATTTAGAGGTTCTACGACTACTTTAACAAACATTTCTAATTTATCATCTGCACTTACCGCCATACCAATTTGGTTCATGGGACCACTTAAGATATCTTCATCTACTTGCTTCCAATCAACATTCTTATAATTTCTAGTATTTACAAATTTAGGAAGAAATTTTTGCTTATTAATCTTACGAACACAATAAATTAATTCATGATCACTTAATCCTACACTTATAATACCTGACTGAATAATATTTTCATTGTGATTTGCATAAACATGATCAATTAAAGTAGCTGACCTATTATTAACCCTTGTAACAGACTTTATCAATTGTACCAATCCATGTGATCTAGTGAGAAATTTAAAATTATTTACTGGTAATGTCTTCTTACTCAAATCAATGTTGAAATCACCTAGAAAAAACAATTCACTAGATTCCAATTTTAAATTATTTACTAAACTATAAAAACAATCTGAAAAAACTTCTAACTTTACATGTGGAGCTTTATAAACTGCTGTAAAAATCATTGGCTTTCCATTCGGAAGCCAGAATTTAACTGACTGCAACTCAACATCTATCGGAAATTTAACTTTACACTCAATTACACTAGACATGAACTTCTCAGCAATATAAATAACTAACCCTCCCCCTACCCTTTCACGATCAAATCTAAGCATTTTATAATTGTCAACAGAAATAAAACCGTCTGGAACAGACTCATCTAGATATGTTTCACAGCAAGCAAATATATCAAAATTATACGTGTCAAGAATAACTCTCAACTGATCTATATACATATCCAACTTACGTATATTGAGATGTCCAAGCTTCATTCCTTTTGGCAATATAGCTAAACCTTTAGCAACATCATCATTCATACTTTGAGGCTCTTTATCGACATCATGATTAAAAAGGTTTTTCATGTAAATTTCATGTACACCTAGAGGGGGAAATAAACAATTCATACAATACCGTCTCGGCGAAACTCTTCTTGTTCGATTCTTCAGTTCATAGACATCTTGAACGCCACATTGAAGGCACTTGCTGCTATTATAACTGATTATACACTTATTACATTCCCATGGACCAAGTATTGAATCGAATGTTTCATTGCTCATATTTATACACACCCGATGAAAAATATCTTCACATACCGAGCACTCTAGGCGTTTAGTTTTATTGTTCTTTTTCAAATTACATACGGTACAACGTTTAACTACTGGTTAAGCCATTATGAATGAAAGAAATTGTAATGTTATAATCGAAAGAATATAAATCAAATTCCCTAGGCCTAATTCTGCTGTCAGAAAAGTAAACAATAATATTTTGAAGTTTGTGTATATAACAAGCGAGCGTTCCAATTGATTTTTTGACAGAAAATCAAATGTCAAATCCTTTTTTAAATATTTACTTAAAAAAAAAACTTTATGATACAAATTTGGCTTCACAATGATACTTCAAAATAAGGGAAGGATTTTAATGTCAACGAACTCAAAAATTACTAAATAAATATGATTATTTAATGAGTATTTAAGCCTAAAGCTTGTCGTCAAGGTACACAATGATGAAGACGTTTACACAAATCTAAATATGTTTAAATTCCTATAAAGATATTAAATTAAATAAAATGTATTTGCTCACCGCACACACTGAAACTCTAAATAACCTTATTGCGGCAAAATCATAATCTGAAAACCTTTGAATGCTTACAAATTCAGATTAAAACACAGGAGTGATTTTAAGGGTGACAGGTGAGTAACAATTTACGAAAGTCCCTGAGAATGTTGTTTCTCTTTTTACGAAAGTTCCCGTTGATGAAGTTCTCAAAGATTTAGAAAAGAACAAGCTTGTGGCCAAGTATGTTGTTGATTTAACACGCCATTGTATGAGCTCCACGAATTTCATGTATGAAGAGACATTTTATAAACAAGTGTCTGGAGCACCAATGGGCTCGCCTTTGTCACCTGTAGTAGCCAATCTTTTCATGCAAGAATTTGAAGTAAAAGCTCTAGAGACCGCTCCACTCAAACCTAGATGCTGGCGTAGATATATTGATGATGCGTTTGCAATATGGCAGCATGGTCGCGAGAATCTGGACGAGTTTCACAACCATCTAAATAGCATTCACAAAGATATTCAATTCACTATGGAGATAGAAGAAGATGGAAGACTTCCGTTCCTTGACGTGCAACTTATACAGAATCCGGATCACAGTCTAGGGCATACGGTCTTTAGAAAACCTACTCACACTAACAGATATTTAAATTCTAATTCACATCACCATCCAGCCCAGATTCGTTCAGTAGCATACACATTAGCTATACGTTCTCGCAGAAAAGCTGATGCCGATCATGCTGAAGAAGAGTTTCGTATACTTGGAGATGGACTCAAGCAGAATGGTTTTTCAAACAGAATCATTCAAAAGGCCCTCAGACGACAAACTAACTCTGAAAAAGATGTAGATAAAGAAAAAGAAGAACCATTTGCAACTGCATATTTGCCATATGTTAAAGGAGTAACAGACCGCATAGGAAAAATTCTTGCTAAACAAGATAGGAGAGTTGTTAAGAAGCAGTAAGGACCACATTCACCTAGAAGGTAGTGGTGTGTATGAAATTCCGTGTGGGAATTGTGACAAATGCTATGTGGGTCAAACAGGAAGTAACATGTTTCAACGAAAACAGGAACACAGGCTAGCTGTTGAGCACATGGATAAAACATCAGTCCTTGCTCAACATTCTAAAGAAAGTGGTCATGTTATCGACTTTGCTGGCATAAAACCCATTGCCACCGTTGAGGAGTTTCTTCCTAGAATGTTACGGGAAGCCATTGAGATTAACTAGGAAAACGCTAAAGTCGCGCCGCGTTGATGGATGAGCTTTTTTAAGTTTTTAGTTTGCGTGGGATATCTTTACGTTTGCAAGTGTTTTGCTTTGCTGCCTATGCATTGTAGGTGATTGTTGTCAAGTTTCTATTGTTACTTGTCAAATGTTATTATTATCCGTAAAAAAAACTTATATTAAAAGCTTTATTTCTATGGATTCTGGCTAACTTTTTCAACTTTTTCTTCAAAAGGTACTACATCACCATAACCTTAATGTCCATGTATAATACTAGGAAAACGCTTAAGTCCCGCCGCGTTGTTGGATGAGCGTAATTGGTGCATTGAGCTGCCATGTGTTATGCGGATTTACTGTTGTTCTGTGAAAAAATCATTACTAAGTTGAAGATATTTTTAAAATTAAATTAAATTTAATAAAAAATTAAATTAAATTTAATAAAAAATTAACTTTTTTTTTTTTTAATAATAATTCGTAATTTTAAAAAAGGAAAAAATCGTAATATTGAAATTTTCATAAGAAATAATTATTCGATTGCGCACAAATTTTACACGAATATATAAATTCATAATATAAAGGTTCTGTAAAAAAATCATCACAATCGGATAAAGCATGTAGGTGTTATAAGCAGGAGAAATTTTAAAATTTGAAAAAAGTCGTAAAATTGCGATTTTCGTAAAAAATATTTTTTTGATAACGCTCAAATTTTACACGAATATATCAATTCATAAAATTAAGGTTCTGTGAAAAAATCATTACAATCGGACAAAGCATGTAGGTGTTGTAAGTCGAAGAAATTTTTAAAAAATCGAAAAAAATTGTAAAATTGCGATTTTCATGAGAAATTTTTTTTTCGATTGTGCCCAAAAACGTGGCAGTTCTAAGTTCAGAGATTTCGAAGACCTGCATAAAATTTCATCGCAATCGGAGTATCGGTTTAGCCGAAATCGTGCTAACAAACAGACAAAAATACAAAAAAAAAGAAAGAAAAAAAAAAACATTCCGGATTTTTTTCTCCAGTGTAGTGAAATGGAATCTTCGCTTCGCTCGCTACGCTCATCCAATGAACGTTGTAGCCCCACCCGTTTGGTCATAAACGGCCCAAATGGCACGAAAATATCGCAATAAACCGTAAAAAACTTATATTAAAAGCTTTATTTCTATGGATTCTGGCAAACTTTTTCAACTTTTTCTTTCAAAAGGTACTACATTATCATAACCTTAATGTCCATGTATAATATGAACGTTGTAGCCCCACCCGTTTGGTCATAATCGGCCCAAATGGCACAAAAATATCGCACTAAGCGGTAAAAACTTATATTAAAAGCTTTATTTCTATGGATTCTGGCTAATTTTTCCAACTTTTTCTTTCGAAAGGTACTACATGACCATAACCTTAATGCCCATGTATAATATGAACGTTGTAGCCCTACCCGTTTGGTCAGAATCGTCCCAAATGACACGAAAATATCGCACTAAAAATCGAAAAAAATCGTAAAAGTACGATATTCATGAGAAATATTTCTTCAATTGTACCCAAAAATAATACACCTCTAAGTTTAGAGATTTCGAAGGTCCCCTCAAATTTTGAGCAAGATCGCTTATGCCGTTTGCCCGGAATCCTGCTAACAAACAGACAAAAATACAAAAAAAAAACAAAAAAACATTGGAGCTAAATTGTTTGGGGGTTCAGTGAAATTGAAGTCTTCGCTTCGCTCATCCAATAAACGAGCTCACAGTCTAAATAAATAGCAAGATACCCAACGTTTATCTGTAACGTGGAAACCTGCAATTTCAGGGATACATGTACAGCCACATAGGCTGGCTGTGAAACCAATGGACCAACAACCAACGCCCCAGTTAGTTCCTGCAGATGATCTGTTGCAAGTAAATACATAATAACTAGGAAAACGCTTAAGTCCCGCCGCGTTGTTGGATGAGCGTAATTGGTGCATTGAGCTGCCATGTGTTATGTGAATTTTCTGTTCTGTGAAAAATCATTACTAAGTGATGATTTTTTTTAAATAATTTAAATAAATTAAAAATAAACTTTAATTTTAAATTTTTTTAATTAATCGTAATTTAAAAAAAGAAAAAAATCGTAAAATTTCGATTTCCATAAGAAATAATTATTCGATTGTGCTGAAATTTTACACGAATATATGAATTCAAAAAATTAAGGTTCTGTGAAAAAATCATTACAATCGGATAAAGAATGAAGGTGTTAATTGTCAAAGAATTGTTTTAAAAAGAAAAACCCCGTAAAATTGCGATTTTTATGAGAAATAATTATTGATTGCGCTTAAATTTTCCACGAATATATAAATTCATAAAATAAGGTCTGTGTAAAAATAATTACAATCGGACAAAGCGTGTAGGTATTATAAATCGAAGAAATTTTTTAAAAATCGAAAAAAATCGTAAAATTGCGATTTTTATGGGAATTTTTTTTTCGATTGTGCTCAAAAACGTGGCAGTTCTAAGTTCAGAGATTTCGAAGGTCTCAATAAAATTTCATCGCAATCGGAGTATCGGTTTAGCCGGAATCGTGCTAACAAACAGACAAAAATACAAAAAAAAAAAGAAAAAAAAAGAAAAAAAAAAAAAAAAAAACATTCCGGATTTTTTCTCCAGTGTAGTGAAATGGAATCTTCGCTTCGCTCGCTACGCTCGCTACGCTCATCCAATAATAATAATAATAATAACTAGGAAAACGCTTAAGTCCCGCCGCGTTGTTGTGATGAGCGTATATGGTGCATTGAGATGCCATGTGTTACGCGGATTTTCTGTTGTTCTGTGAAAAAATCATTACTTAATCGAAGATTTTTTTAATTAAATTAAATTAAATAAAAAATTAACTTAATTTTATAATTAAATAAAATAAAATAAAAAATTAACTTAATTTTTTTAATTAATCGTAATTTTTTAAAAAGAAAAAAATCGTAAAATTGCAATTTGTATAAAAATAATTATTCGATTGCGCTCAATTTAACACGAATATATTAATTCACGAAATTAAGGTTCTGTGAAAAAAACATTACAATAAGATAAAGCATGTAGGTGTTATAAGTCAAAGAAATGTTTTAGAAAAGAAAAAACCCGTAAAATTTTGATTTTCATGAGAAATAATTTTTCGATTACGCTCAAATTTCACAAAAATATCTTAATTCATAAAATTAAGGTTCTGTAAAAAAAATCATTACAATCGGATAAAGCATTAGGTGTTATAAGTCGAAGAAATTTTTTAAAAATCGAAAAAAATCGTAAAATTGCGTTTTTTTATGAGAAAAAATTTCCCGATTGCGCTCAAAAACGTGGCAGTTCTAAGTTCAGAGATTTCGAAGGTCTCCATAAAATTTCATCGCAATCGGAGTATCGGTTTAGCCGGAATCGTGTTAACAAACACACAAAAAACGAAAGAAAAAAAAAAAAAAAAAAAAAAAAAAAAAAAAAAAAACATTCCGGATTTTTTTCTCCAGTGTAGTGAAATGGAATCTTCCCTTCCCCCGCTACCCCTCGCTACGCTCATCCAATAGTAATAATAACAATAATAATAATTTATAAATACATCGACAGTCAGAGTGACAAAGATCCATGACGAAAAGAAATAAGATGGACATGTAGTGACTTTCTTCTTTCTTTGGCAAAGTGATTTCTTTTGTTTGTATTTTGTTTTCCCAGTTGTGTTCTGTATTTATCAATGTAATGTAGTTTCCGTTTTTTTTATATATTAAGTTGTATTGGCCCTGAAGAAGATGAGTAAAATTTCATCAAAACGTTGGCCTAATGTAAATAAAAAGTGGCATTATAACCGAAAAACCTAGTTCATTAATATATATATATATGTTAGTACTTTTTAATTTTTGTCTAAAGTACTAACATAAACAGCGTCATAGTCGCCTACTATAAAGCCAGTTTAAACACACATATATATATATATGTATAGACAAAACATATATACATATATATATATATGTTTTGTCTTAAGTTTTCGCGGACGTATTGTATGTTGTAATTGTCTTCCGGACATTCCGCCGCTTGTTTGAGTTTGCTGCTACAGACCTTTATACCACAATAGGAGGCATGCAAACTCGATCGAGGACGCGCGCAGTTGGGTTGGAGACTGTCAGTCGGGGTTGCGTGTTCTTGAAAAAGGAAGACGTACAGTGAGTGACTCGTGATCATGCCAGATGTGATTCTGGCGAAACGTCGAGTGCCAGGCGACAGACAAAGGTCTGTAGCAGCAAACTCAAACAAGCGGCGGAATGTCCCGGAAGACAATTACAACATATATATATATATATATATGTTTTGTCTTAAGCTTTCGTGATCCATGGTTAATGTTTTAAGTATCTTTACGGTAAATAATCACGCACAGTTTTATAGAAAATAACTTTAATCCAACGTTTCAGAAAAACTATGTTTCCTTTTTAAAGGGGAAAGGGGTAAAACAAAAATTCAATAAAACAACAACGCATTATAAAAATAAACAAATAGAAAAAAAAGCACTCTACCTTGCAAACATAGAAAATTACAAAGATCCAATTGCAGTAAACCTAAAATCAAATCACTTGGTTGGCATTGTGAGGGGTGACTTCTTGTGACCATTCTAGCAGGCCTATTGCTGTCTTCATGTCTTTGGGACCACAGGCGGCTCAGTTCTCCTACTTTTCAAGAGCTGCAGTATTTACTTTTAGTCATTCTGCTGGATTCCAAATTTCTAGACAAGATGGTTGGGTCCGTCCGGACCGTCCCACGTTCGTCTAGAACTGCAGGCACTCTATCAGCCGCTATACCGCTTTCTTTGAAATAACCTCTCAATCAAAACAGGCTTCCACGATTGAGCCAAACGCTTGCCATCGTCTCGTTTGTTAAGATTGAGTGGGCGCTTCTCAATTTCCACTGCCTCTCTGACGATTCGACTAGATAGATGGCTTACCATGGCTCAATCGTGGAAGCCTGCTTTGATTGAGAGGTTAGTCAAAGAAAGCGGCTGATAGAGTGCCTGCAGTTCTAGACGAACGTGGGACGGTCCGTACGGACCCAACCATCTTGTCTAGAAATTTGGAATCCAGCAGAATGACTAGAAGTCATACTGCAGCTCTTGAAAAGTATGAGACTGAGCCGCCTGTGGTACCAAGACATGAAGACAGCAATAGGCCTGCTAGAATGGTCACAAGAAGTCACACTCACAATGCAACCAAGTGATTTGATTTTAGGTTCACTGCAATTGGATCTTTGTAATTTTCTATGTTTGCAAGGTAGAGTGCTTTTGTTTCTATTTGTTTATTTTTATAATGCTGTTGTTGTTTTATTGAATTTTTGTTTTACCCTTCCCTTGAAAATGGAAACATAGTTTTTCTGAAACGTTGGGATTAAAAGTTATTTTCTATAAAACTGTGCGTGATTATTTACCGTAAAGATACTTAAAATATATATATATATATGAAAATATATGTTTTGAGGTAAAACTGCGTGTGATGAATTATAATAAAATAATATTTTATTACCGACGTTTCACTAGGGTTTCACCTAGCTTTATCAAGGTTATAAAACAAAAACAAAATGGAATAACAAAGTACAAGATGACAATAATTAAAACACAGCCATCTAGGAAAACAGATCTAGATGACTAGACAGAGAGTTGAGAGAGAGCCTCCAGATGTTAGCGGTGTATGTTATCTCCTACTTCTTGTCACGGGACCTTCCCGGAGTTGGTCTAATGGACGAGTTTCATTCTCAGATGGTGGTGGAGCATCAGCCTGCAATAGTCTAGTATGTCCACTTCTCGTTATACGAACACCCTGGAGAACTGGATGATATTCATTAATATTTGGTGGCGGAGCATCGTCCTGCAGCGGTCGCATGTTTACTTCTGGTCACAGGACCTTCCAGGAGTAGGCCTTCTGGTCGAGTTTCATTTCGAGTAGGTGATGGATCATCATCCTCCCATGGTCTTAATTTAACTAGTCTAGTTAATATGATTGGTTTCCAAGCCTTGGGTAATCTCTGGCTGTCATCCCTCTTGTTGAGATTTTTTGGACGCCTCTCATTCTCTACAGCCTCCCTAATGATCCGTGGGTAAACATGTTGAATCGCTACAAGTTTGCGCGTGTTTTCGAAGTCGATTTCGTGGCCTGTATCCTTATGGTGTTTAGCTAATGCTGAATTCTTATCTTGTTTGTCAACTGCATTAATGTGTTCTTGGAGTCGAACCGAAATCCTTCTGCCCGTTTGACCTGCGTAAGATAGATTACAGCCACCACACGGGACTTCATACACACCTTGATCCTCCAGTGGAATTTTATCTTTTGGACTCGATAAAAGCGAAGCGATTTTCATGTCAGTTAAAAAAATGGTTTTAATATTATATCGTCTAAGCACTCTACTAATGATGTCAGTAAGAACCTCGGACATATGGTAGAAACGCTTTCGCACGAGGTTTGTCTCGCTCATCATTGAGTATCTTAGTTTCTGGTCTTAGTTGACGATTCATTAATTTATCTATATCAAGTTCATTAAATCCGTTTGTACCAAGGCATTTTTGAGGTAAAGTGTTCTCCGTCAATTTGGAATGGGTCCGAAAGTTTATTTATTTATTTATTTATTTTTTATTTATTTATTTAACGTCTATCCTATTCAGTTATAAAAACTGATTTACAAAGGAGGACAACTAATAAATCTAATTACAAAGATGCAGAAACAACAATAAATTACATTTTCGTAATATTTGAAATAGTAGCATTACAAAACATGCATTTAACACAAGAATTTTGGTAACAAATTGAATGATATTATATGCATTCAATGAATGAATCAATATAAAAAAGGGTGGAGAATGAAAGAAAAGTAAAGAAAAGAAAAGAAAAAAAAGAAAAGAAAAGAAAAGAAAAGAAAAGAAAAGAAAAGAAAAGAAAAGAAAAAAAAACATTAAAAAAGAAAAACGAAAAGAAAAAAACTGATTTATTAGACGATCCCACTCAAACGAATATGAGGTTTGCCCAAAATAAAGGAACAGCAATCAGGGAGTATAATCAAACTTTCGCGGAAGAAACCACCGAACGCGAAATCTTTATTCTTGGGTTCAATCTTCATTTTTGTGTTCAAATCTTGACTCATATATATAATTATATCAGATATATAATTATTTAAAAAATTTCATGTCAAACTGATCACAGCAATGAACAGGACACCTAAATCAAGTTGCAAGCTCCATCATTGGGCGGCACCAGAAAATCTGGGCCCAGAAAAATATATTTGAAAATACATTGTTTATATCATAATCAAAGCAATAATGAACAAACAAGAGAAAAGCAAAATCAATTATAAGACTTATGAAGGTAAATTAACATTACACAAACACACAGACAATAACTTACAAATAAATAGTAAAAAAACAATTTTTTGCTCTTTGATTCTTATAAATTGCTTAAATTTTACTTTTAAATTGTACAATTCCTAGATCAGTAAACTGGCTTCTAATTCATAAGAAATTGAATTCCAATAGGATACGCCTCTGTACATAAATGACTTTCTAAATGCTTCAGAATTTAATCTAGGAACTTCCAATGAGTTTATTAAGTAGAATTTCTATCACGATCAACAATTTTAAAAATATTGGGTAGAATCCCTAAAAACATACCTTTCAATACTTTGTATGTATTTACCAGCACCATACTTCATCCTCTCCTCAATCGTGAAACAATCAGACTGCAAATCTTGGTTCAAGGGAAATGAATCAAACAGTGGTCATTCTCTTCTGGAGTACAACATACTCAGTAGAAGGTCTTACTCCCCAAAAACCACAAAGCAATAATCAATAACAGAGTGAATATAAGAATCTACAAGTAACCTCAACATTCTCTCGGTTACAAACTCTTCATTCTACTTATAATTCCAATGCTGATGATACTTTATTACAAAACATATTCATAATGTTTCTTAAAATTTAAATTACAATCTAAGAAAACTCCAAGATTTTTAAAATTCATACACTCTAGAAATTAACTTACCATTACAATTTACGTCAAATGAATATCATTCATGCTTCTATCATTAGCCTTATGAAAATCATAAAATTTGTTTTGCTATAATTAATATCAAGTTCCTGAGTTTTAAACCAATCATCCATCCTCTTTAGAACTTCTTGAAGACGTCTTACGATCTCTTCGACATCCACACCTTCTAAATAAAAGACCAAGTCATCAGCATATAAGATATAATTGATGCCTCCCATATAGTAGATATATCATCTATATAAAGAATAAATAACGGGGTCCTAATATTGATCTTGGGTACACGACAAAATATATGGAATACTTTGAACTATATTTTGCAAGATTTATAAACATTTTTCTATTTAAAAAATAATCCGCCAAAATTGGATAACAAATAAGGACTTACGTTAAACCTGGTTTTTAATTTTATTAAAAGAGGTAAAAAGGTACTGAATAAAATGCTTTCCTAAGATCAACAAAGACAGCCCCAAACCCTTTACCATTACGTTTATAAACCCCTTTATAGATAAAATCTGTAAATGCTAAAAGGGGCATTTTGCGTTGCCCTTTACCTTTCCTGAAACCATGCTGGTTTGCACTTAAACCTTCAGATGCATCCACTTCATGTAATAACCTCTTGTGTAAAATATTTTCAATAATTTTCCCTACAATTGGAAGAGTTTTATATAGGTCGATAAGAATTCCTATTACTCTTTTTACCTTTACCCTTATAAATAGGCGTTACCCTTGCCAATTTCAGCTGTGTTGGGAAATCACCTACAAGAAAGAAAAGGGAAATTAGATACGCTAATAATCCGACTATTGATGCGCATTTCTTAAATACTATGCATGGAATCTCTTGAATTGTTGCAGAGCTTCTAATTTAAGGCGTTTAATTGCTGAAAAAGACTTCTTCATTAGTTACTTTTGTATGCGGAAGATTCTCTGCTTCTCTTCTATTTAAATCTTTAAACTTACCAAATTTCATTTGAAAAATCTACATCGTTCACCAAAAAACTTTTTTTTAACAAACAGCACAATCTGGATTAGACGTGTAGGATACCCCATTCTCTGTCAAGGGGGCTATGCTACACTCTTTTTTTTCTTTGTTACCCGTCAACTTATTTTAAAAATGACCATAAAGTTTTTGAAGAAATATCATTATCAAAAGAAGACTTAAAATGCTCACGCTTAGAAAAACGAATTGATTATTTACCTTATTTCTAACTTTCTTGTATTCCTCCCCCGTTGACTGCCTTCTAAAAATTTCTAAATTCTTTGCGCAAGTGGGCTCTCCTATGCATGGATTTCCTAATCTCTGCTGTTAACCATGGGCTGGCTTACCTTTAATTCTTAATTTCAAGGGGTGGGGCATGTTTATTTAGAGGTTCTACGGACTACTTTAACAAACATTTCTAATTTATCATCTGCAAATTTCTGCCATACCAATTTGGTCAATGGGACCACTTAAGATATCTTCATCTACTTGCTTCCAACAACATTCTTTAATTTCTAGTATTTACAATTTAGGAAGAAATTTTTTTCTTATTAATCTAACGAACACAAGAAATTAATTCATGATCACTTAAACCTACACTTATAATACCTGACTGAATAATATTTCATTGTGATTTGCATAAACATGATCAATTAAAGAAGCTGACCTATTATTAACCCTAGTAACGACTTTATCAATTGTACCAATCCATGTGATCTAGTAAGAATTTTGAAATTATTTACTGGTTAAGTCTTCTTACTCAAATCAATGTTGAAATCACATAGAAAAAAATTCATTAGCTTCCGATTTTAAATTATTTACTAAACTATCAAAACAATCTGAAAATTCTTTAACTTTACGTGTGGAGCTTATAAATGCTGTAAAAATCATTGGCTTTACATCGGAAGCCAGAATTTAACTGACTGCAACTCAAATCTATCGGAAATTTAACTTTACACTCGACTACACTTGACATGAACTTCTCACAAAATAAATAACTAACCTCCCCCTACCCTTTCACGATCAAATCTTAGCATTTTATAATTGTCAATAGAAATAAAAACCGTCTGGAACAGACTCATCTAGATATGTTTTCACAGCAAGCAAATATATCAAAATTATACGTGTCAAGAAAAACTCTCAACTGATCTATGTACTTATCAACTTACGTATATTGAGATGTCCAAGCTTTATTCCTTTTGGCAATACAGCTAAACCATTAGCAGCAACATCATTTATATTTTGGGTTCTTTTTCGACATCATGATTAAAAAGATTTTTCATGTTAAATTTCATGTACACTTAGAGGGGGGAAATAAACAATTCATACAATACCATCTCGTCGAAAATCTTCTTGTTCGGTTCTTCAGTTCATAGACATCTTGAACGCCACATTTAAGGGGACTTGCTGCTATTATAACTGATTATACACTTATTACATTCCCCTGGTCCAATTATTGAATCAAATGCCTCAATTGTCATATTTATACATACCCGATGGAAAAAATCTTCACATACCGAGCACTCTAGGCGTTTAGTTGTTTTGCTCTTTTTCAAATTACATACGGTACACGTTTAACCACTTGTTTAGCCATTATGAATGAAAGAAATTGTAATGTCATAATCGAAAGAATATAATTCAAATTCCTAGGCCTAATTCTGCTGTCAGAAAAGTAAAAAATATATTTTGAAGTTTGTTTATATAACAAGCGAACGTTCCAATTGATTTTTGACAGAAAATCAAAATCAAAACCTTTTTAAATATTTACTTCTTAAAACAAAATTTATGATATAAATTTGGCTCACAATGATACTTTAAAATAAGGGAAGGATTTTAATGTCAAAAAAACTCAAAAATTACTAAATAAATATGATTATTAAATGAGTATTTAAGCCTAAAGCTTGTCGTCAAGGTGCACACTGATGAAGACGTTAACACAAATCTAAATATGTTTAAATTCCTATAAAGATATTAAATGAATTAAATGTGTTTGCTCACCACACACACTGAACTCTAAATAACCTTATTGATGCAAAATCACTATCTGAAACCTTTGAATTTCTTACAAATCCAGATTAAAACACAGGAGTGATTTTAGGGTGACAGTTTTGTAAGAAAACCCACACAATTTAGTAAAACGACTGATTATTCTGTAAATAATGAAAACTAAAACTTCCCTTCAATGTCACTCGTAGTATAATTCTAGAAGATCAAGATGCAGTCAAATTTGATATGGGTTTTCTGGTATTTCCGTGTAAAGATAGAAAATTATCAGGGGATTTTCTAAGCTTGACAGATTGGAAAAAAGACAAACGCATTGTCAAAAGACAAAACGCATATCGATCTTGTAACGATGAGTACTAATCACAGAATTCAGTTGTGCGGGGAAGTGATGTGACGCTGCATTCATATATCGGTTTGTATGAGTTGGTTTTCTATACACTGTATGCCCTAAACTTCTATATATATAACTATATATATATATATTGCATATTGTATTTAAAAAAGAACACTCTTCTAGCATAATGCAGTAAAAAAACGAATTATTAGGAAAATGGTTATTTTTCACTTTAATTAACTAGAAATCGCAAAAGTCCCGTCGCGTTGTTGAGCGAGCCCCGGTTTACGTGCAACACGACTTGAGTACGACATTCCCATAATGTTATATAACATAAGTCTTTAAGGTCTTGACCGATTTAGTTGAAAATTTTTAAATTGGAGAGAATGTTGTACTTTTTGACCCTGCAAAATTTCATAACGATCGGAACATTGTTTTAATATTATTATTTTTATAACCAACGATCGGATTTTGTTAAAAACCCTATACAGAAACCCGCATAGGGGGTATGTAATATTTTTAAAAATTTCGTCGATCAGAAAAGGGTGTGACCTGAAACCAAAGCAGTAACAGAAAAAAAAAAAAACAGACTTTTTGAGCCAAAAGGGAGTCAAGGGGTTTTACCTCGCTAAATTTAGTTCAGGAGAGGGTAAAAGATGTTTTTTTAAGAACTGATTAAGAAACCCCAAGGGGGAAAATTTTTGGAATAAAGTCCCCCAAAAACCAGTTTTTTTAAATATAATTTAATTTTTCATGAGGTGTGAAATAAAGAAAAAATTTTTTAAAATTGTCGTATACTAGTTTTACTATTATATTCCAGATCAAAAATGTGTTTATGTTTTTATTTATTTTTAATTTGTTATACATAACTTTTACAAAACAATGATATAAAGGCGGGGAAGGGTAAATTTGTTAGAGTAAAATTTTTCCCTTGTGTTGCAAGTTTTAAACCCGGGCCTGCTTTTCAACAAACATCATGAAGTTTTTAAAACCGCCGTTTTTTTTGTTGGGCTGTGTGTGTGTTTGTGTAGCACACCCCCCCAAACAGAACGTCGGGGGTTAAAAATACTTCATGGTTCGTTGAAGAGTCGGTCTGGATTAAAGCCTTAAACTTATCTTAGACCAATCTGGCCCCTGCTTTTATATCCTAAAAAAACCCAATCAAAAACCAACAGCTTCAACCTCGACCAGGGCTAAATTTGTAAGAAACTAGGTCGGGGATTAAAAAAATGTGTAACTGACTTTCTCGCGCTTTTAAATTACTGGGAAAAAGTAGTTGGACGCTTTGTTGAGCGAGCACCGTTACGTGCCCCCACGCCCCGAGTACGACATTCCATAATTTTACATACCAAAAGCCCTTTTAGGTCTTGACCGATTTAGCGGAAAATTTGTAAAATAGGGAGAATGGTAAAACCCAAAACCGCCTCTAGGGGGACCTTGACATCATTTTTTGGAAAAACATTTTTATTTTTGATTTCTTCTAGGGGGCCCAGAAAAATGGGTGACCAAAATTTTCTTGTGCGATTTTTGTTCCCATGGTAACTTTACTTTGTTAAAAGGGGAAATTGTATTTACACTATTTTATCGGATAAAAATTTAAAATTTAAACATTTTCCCTTGCCCGGGACGGACTTTCTAAATGATTTGGTTTACCTCAGATTTTGTCGGTTTATTTTTTAAAAAAATTTTAGATTAATTTTTAATGTAATTTTTTAAAAACTTTTTGAACGATTTTGCCACAAAACAAATGGCATTCAATCGGGAAAAAACTTGCGAATGGTAAAAATTTCAACTCGATCCGACCCTTTTTTTGGGAACCCTATCATGAGCCAAAAAAGCTGTGCGATTTTCCCCTTTCCATGGTAACGGGATTTGTTATAATGAATTTTCCATTTTACACTATTTATCGGATCAAAATAAAAAAAAACATTTTCGGGGAGGGGAAAGGGAAACATTTAAATTTTTTGGGGGCCACCCAGATTTTGTCCCGTTTGGGTTTGAAAAAAAATTTCGTTTAAAACTTTAATGAAACTTTTTAATTTTGGGGGGAACGTTTTGGGGCCAAAAAAACTATACAGAAACCCCCCTTTAGGTGGTATGTACTTGTGGGGGCAACATTTCAGGTCGTCGGAAAAACCCTGCGACCTGTATCGAGAAAGTAACAAAAAAAAAAAAAAAACAGAATTCGACCCAAAAGGTAAAGGGGGAGACGCCGTTCGCTCGCTCAATGAAAATTAGCTGTGATTTTTTCTTTTGCCCCCAAATTATTATTATTATTATTTTTTTTAAATTATTATTATTATTATAGTGGTTCTTTATTGTTAAAAAAATTCAGGACTTTTGCGTCCGGGGTATACACAAGGCGGGGTGGGGCCCCAAACCCAAAAAAATTTACATTTAACGGGCGAAAAAACCCAAAGGGTATACCTACACATATTACTGTAGAAAAATTTAACCTAATTAACAAAAATAATAAAAAGTGAGTGGGGATAAAAAAAATAAATAAAAGTTTCATCTATAAAACAAGCAATTTTATGGCAAAATCTTTAAAGAGAGAGAAAGAGAAAAGGAGAGGGGAAAAGGAGGGGATTACTGCAAAAATTTTTCTGACTATGGGGGCACGTTTGAAGGATGAGTTTCTCCCTGCTGATTAGAGTTTTGGAGACAGCCCCAGGCTTTGAAAGGCTGGCAGGGGGGAAAGGGGGGATACCCCCAGGGGGCTGAGATCACGATAGGACGACAGAAATTTTCCATTTTCCAAATTTCGGGGTTATTTCTTGATTTAAAATTGGGGGAATTTTTTTCCACCTTTATTATGATTATTATTATTATTATTATTATTATTATTATTATTATATTATTATGATTATTATTTTTAAATTATTATTATTATTATATTTTTATTTTTATTTTTTAATTCTTTTTTTGTCAAGGGGGGCACCCCCCACGAGTGCAATACAAAAAAACATACTGATCCCTAATACATAGTACAATTTATAAAAAAAGTAGTAGGTGTGTTTTTGGGTAGGACTGTGCGTGTGTGTGTGTGTGTGTGTGGGGTGTATTTTGTTTGTGTGTGTGTGTGTTTTGTGTGTTGTGTGGGGTGTTTGGGTGTGTGTGTGTGTTGGGGGTGTGGTGTGTGTTGTGGGGTGTGTGTGTTTTTGATACATAGTTTTTATCGTTTTTTTCGTTGGCATACTGCCACGCCAACATTTTTATTTCCCTATTTGGGGAACCTAAATTTAGTTTTTGGAAAGTAAATTGGGCCCCAACAAAAATTTAATTTTAAAAAAATTTTTTCAACATCGGGGAACAATAGTGACGAGATCTCTATTCTAGATATACCATTAAACAGTAATCTGGGTTTAAAGGGAACATATCTGCTATCTCAAAATTTCCCAATCAATCAATTGTATAATAGCTCATAAGTCCTATTTGTTGTTTCTGTAATAATCCACTTACAGATTACAACATAGTGTTATTGTCATACTACTACCTCATACCTAGTACTCCCTACTAAACAAGACAATGTTGTAATGCTGGATAGTTCAAAAAAAAAAAAATATATATTTATCAGCCCAGACTACCCATTACAAAAATTACATTGAAAAAGAAAAATCTAGCTCCGTTGAGAACACGAACTCGGGAAAAGCGCAAAAAAATAATAAAATAAATAATTAATAAAAAAAATATATAAATTTAAAAAAAAACAATAAAAATACAGTAAAACTAATTTAATCAAAAAATTTAATTAATGAACAAAATTTAAAAAATAAAAATTTAAAAAAAAATAAAAATTTAAAATTTAAATTTGAAATAAAAAATTTTTTTCATTTAAATAAATTAATTACCAGAATTAATTACCCAAATTGAATATATAATTATAGTCAAAAGTAAATTAGATACAACGCCACCGGCAACCAATTCCTATTTTTGCGGGCAGGGCCCCTCCAATACTGCCTTGCGTCCCTCTTTTTGAAAAAAAAAATTCCCAATAATAGAGTTAAAGGAGTTTTTGTGATTTGTTGGGGAAAGCTACCCTAAAATATTATGTGAAACCCGAAAATTTTAATTTTTCCATATATAATGTCCTAAAAAAAAAACCCACAATTACTTTTATGTCCCTGCCTACCTGATTGGTACCAATTTAAAAAACAATGCTAAAAAATGGGGGGGTATTCCCGGAATAAATATTGATTATAGCATATTAATTACAAAACAATTATTAAATAAAACCCTTTTAATTTTTAACTCATTTTTTTTTCGCTGAAGTTTTTTTTAAGTCTATTGTTTGTCTTGATGTTTGAAGTAAACCCTTTTTAAAGAAAGGGGACTACCCAATAATCCCCGAGTGGGCGTTTTCACAAAAGATGGTCGTGGTGAAAGCTCTTCTTCCACCAAATGCTAGTTTCGGGAAAAGCCCCCGAGGCGGTTATTTATTTTTTGGTCGACGGGGAATGTCCAGATCAAGTTTGTGGGGTATAAATAAAACAATTACAGTTTTTAAAAATGGAACCGTTTTTTGACACTTTTTAAAAGGGGTTTTGGGTTTAAGTTGGTTTCACAAACACTGCCCAAAAAAAACCCTTTTAAAAGATATAATTTTTCCGGCTGAAGAGCACGTGGGGAGGGGTCTTAAAAAATTTTAAAAAAATGTAAATAAGTACAGTAAAAACTGTCATTCAACTTGTGGTAGCAGGGCACGTGTAAAACGCAATTTAAATACTGTTCCGGTAGGTGGGCAAAACCCGCATTTGGAGAGCAATGGGGCTGCTCTAATTAAAGTTTAAATTTTTGCCCAAATTAAAAACAGTCACTCAACATGTGATAGCAGACACATGTAGGCGCACATTCAGGGGTACGTTCGTAGTGTCAAAATGACTTTGGGAGACATGGAGCTTTCTCTAATTTCAGGTTTTTTTATGCCAAAAAAAAAAAAAAACGTCACTCAACATGTGGTAGCAGACTAAAGTTACGCCATTTGAAATGTTGTAGCTGTCAAACTGACATTTGGAGAGCACATGGAGCTGCTCTAATTACAGGTTAATTTATGCAAATAAAAAAAAACAGTCACTCAACATGTGATAGCAGACACATGTAGGCGCACATTCAGATACTGTTCGTAGCTGTCAAACTGACATTTTGGAAAAGCACATGGAGCTGCTTCTAATTACAGGTTAATTGGAGGAGCGTAGCGGAGCGGGAAACGATGAAACGAAGACTTTTTAATTTTTCCCGACCCCCAAAAAATTTTTGGCCCCGTGTGTTTTTTTTTTGTTTTTTTGGGTTTTTTTTTTTTTTTTTCTGTCTGGGTTTTTTAACCCCTTTTACGACAAACGGGATATCTGATCTTGGGGTGAAAAATTTTACAGGGCCTTCGAAAAATTTTGAACTTAGAGGTGTATTTTTTGGGTCCAAACGAAAAAAAAAAAAAAAAAAAAATATTTTTCTTAATATCGTACCCTTTTCGATTTTTTTTGATTTTTTTTGTTTTATTTTCGTGGCCCTTTGGGCCCAAACCTGACTAAACGGGTGGAACACAACGGTTTATATTATACATGGAAATTAAGGTTTTGGGGATGTAGTACCTTTGAAAAAAAAAGTTGAAAAAATTACCAGAATTCCCTAGAAATTTAAAACTTTTAATATAAGTTTTTTTCGGAAAAATATTCCCTTGACAAGAAAAAAAAAAGAAAAATTGACAAAAATCCCCTTCGTGCGTAAAGGGAGCAAACCAAAAACACTTGGGAAAAGTAAAGATTCCCACGCAAAAATAAAAAATTTAAAAAAACTCATCCATCAAGCGGCGGGGCTTAAACGTTTTCCTAAATTTTGGGAAATGAAAATCGATGAAACATCACTCCAAACGCGGTAGAGATAAATTTTAGGGGGCGCTTTTGATACTGTTCCAAACTGTCCCAAAATGACTTTGGGGGCACATGGGGGCTTTTTTAATTACGGGTTTTTTATGCAAATAAAATTCCGATGAAACAGTCACACCACACGCGAAAAAATATTACCCAAAAAATAACAAATTTAACCAAATTTAAAAAATTTTGAAATTTTTAAAAAAAATAAAAAAAAATTTTAACCCAAAAAAATAACTTCAAAATTTAAAAAAATTTTCCAAAAAAAAAAACCCTTCCCCCTTTTAAAATTTTTTTAAAAAAAAAAAAACAAAAAAACAAAAATAAAAAAAAAAAACCCAATTCCCCCAAAAAAAAAAACAAAAGGAAAAAACAAAAAAAAAAAAACCCCTCCGCCTTCCCAACTGTAGGCGCGCAAGAAAGCAATTTTTCCCCACCAAATTAATACTCGCCAACTGGGTTTTAAACTTTAAATTTAAATTATTAAATTCCCCTTATTAAATTTTTACCGAAAAATAATTTGGCCGTGAAAATTTTAAAACCAAAAATTAGTGGAAAATTCAAATTCCAAGATTAAATTAATGCGAATTTAAAATCGTATTGAATTCCAAAACTGGCAGGGCCGGGGGCCCAGGGGAAACCCCAACTTTTGCCCAACATTGATTCCCGACATGTTCCGGGCTCCCAAAAGGAATTTTTACCAAAAGTTAAAAACCGTCAGCGGCGTCTTTAAAACTAGTTAAAGAGATAACACACAAATTGACTGTCTGAATTCAACAAAACAACGAATAAATTCAAATATATATGAATAATAACTTGAGAAATTTGATTTTTTATAGACTTGTATAAAAAATGGCAAAAAATTACCCTAATTATGGCACTACATCTAAAACTATGGCATATTTATTCACTAGGCACATGCACTATCGATTATCGAATGACACCCTAGATTATGGCATAAAACGATAATTATGGCACGTCTGGCAACACTGTACTAGCCATCAACCCCTCGTCGGTCTTTTATTCGGCACCAAAAAAGCACACTAGCGCGGCCCTTTTGGGCGGAACGTAGAACCCTAGCAGTAGTGATCACTCAGGTAGACACAGCGGCAAATAACGTGGAAGAACGTGTACATGAAAACTAAAAGTTGATTTTTCGGCGTGATACTTTTTGTTTACGGATGTTGAACGCTAGAAATAAAATAAAGAAATATTTGTGCTATGGTTATCACAAGAAAAAAAATTTTTTAAATGAAAGAATGGGGCCTGAAAGTGCACTATAAAGTGGGACCCCCTGACGCAAGGGTTATGTCCGAATGGTTAAGCATTGGCCTACATTTCTCTTTTAAAATACAACTCTTTACACTTAAATTTAACAACTTTTAATTATCGTGATCTCAATTTAAATTTCGGTAGTGCCTACTTTTAATAAAAACATTATTCTCACATTTAATTCCAGGGATAAAGTCCGAATACATAAAGTCAGAAGACAGTATGGTGTCACCCACTGAGTTTTCCCGTTGTGTTTGATAGATTAATTATTTATTTATGTTCATTTTTTAATAATTATACTTACTGTTTTTGTCCGTCACCGACACTCATGTTAAATCGCGTTTTACAATTTCAGACAATAATTTTAATTCATGCTTATGCCAATAGGCTATCACACCCGTTCCCAATTGTTACACATACAGGCCTACATAGCACATAGGCCTACATTCAATTTGTTTCGTATGTGATGGGCTACCTCAAAATTACAACACTGTATTGTAGTTTTTTTGTTCATGGTGATAACAATGAATTAAACTTCTTTCGGGTAAAAGTCTTTGTATTTTAATAGAAACGTTAAAGGTTTTGAAGTTTTTTTTGTTGTTGGATGAATAATCAAAATTCTTTTTAAATGAAAGTCCCTTTTTTTTAAACAGAAACGTTAAAAGTTTTGTAGGTTTTTGTGTATTTTTTCACGTCCGCTATATTGCATATTTTATTACTATTATTATTTATTTATTATATTTTATTTTTAAAAAAAAGTAAGTAATTATTAAATTCCTTTTTGATTTCACAGCAAAAATGGGGTTTCTTGGTTAGACAACGCCCCCAACCACGTGACGCGCCAACTACTTTTATCGACCTTATAGGTCACCCCTCAAGGCCTAACGAACGGGCTAGTAGCGCGCCGCCAGTGCTGCGATCTACATGTCGTTTTGGTGCCGAATTGCCTCGGTCGCTAAGTAGCTCTACTGTATCTCCAGTAAAAAGATTCAGGCGTTACACACACCCCCGCGCCACCCCTTGCCTAGATTTAAACCGGTCGGCACAGTCACCTCTACAGATTGGTCGCGTTATACATTTCTAGAAAAGCAGCGAACACTGGCCACGCAGAGCAAGCAACCATCTATAATCTTTCGAAGCCTAGCCCAATTATCTCGAGAAACCATTCATCCGGAATAATGCAGATGTTATTTTATTCCCGTGCTATTTTCTGCTTGTAACTTCCCACTAAAATCGTTAATAATTTCTTAATACTTGACCGATTTGATTGAAATAAAAAGCAAAATCATTCGTTATTAATAATCCAATACATAGGTCTACTTTTCCAGCTTCAAAACCTTCTAGAAATACCTTAATTACCTTGATTAATTAATCTGACTATTACGGCTATTAATCAAAATCAATTTACATTTCCGTCAATTCAAAATGAAAGAAGATCACATTAGATCATTATTAATGTTCTTTAAATTAACTCAATCAGATTAATTAAGGTGTCTCTTTCAAGCTAAAATTTGACCAAAATGTAATGGTTTCGTGCTCCCCATGATAACATCGAAATGGCTGGACCGAAAATTGTGCAATTTTGGGAGAAGTTAGATAATTGAATAATGTTTGCAACGTATTGACCAGAATGTACTTTTTTTCAACCATTTTCTGCCAAAAAAATCAAGAAAATACGTGAAAATTGGAAAATTTGACGTACTTCTTGATTTTTTTGGTGGAAAATGGGGGGAAAAAGTACATTCTGATCAATACGTTGCAAACATTATACAATTATCTAACTTCTCCCAAAACTGCATAATTTTTGGTAGAGCCATTTCGATGTTATCATGGGAGCACGGAAGGTCTGCAAGCGGTTGAAAAATGTGATTCCGCCTCCGACCGGTGGCGCTCTCTGCAGTTTTATGTTTCAAGTCGGGTCTAGGGCGTGTTTTAAACAATCCTCATGCCGAGAGGCCATTATTGTACAGTCAATGCCATATTGTAAAGGATTAAACAAGTTATTTTAATACTATTATATTATTATGATTTCTTGATATTTTTGGAGTTGAACTTGATGCTTACTGTCTCTTTGAATGTATTGGACATGATCATGATTTATCAAGATCATAAAAATTCAAAATTTCCATATCTTACCTAGGATTCGATCTAATTACCGGTATTATTTATAGGAGTCGTGCGCTTCGGATCTGTGTGGTGGACGAGTGGTGGCGGCGGTGGTGGTGGTAGTGGTGGTGGTGGTGGTGGTGAAGGTGAAAATAAAATATGTGGGGAAATCCTTGGCGCCTTTGATTCGCTAAAAAGCATATTGAGAATAAATAAATGAAGACATGTTGATGCTCTGTTTATCGTCAAGCAACCAGTTCCCCTCACACTCCGCGTATCACTCTCGCAAACATCAACAAACCATGTCTATTCTCCAGTAGATAACGAGCCACTCACTTGAGATACATTTGTGAGACGTAATAGCATTCAATGATATGGTCTCGATCAAGACAGTTATATTTTATCTTGTAACTGTGGCAAATTATTTTCGGGTTTTTAAAATTTGTAATTTATCTCGATTAATGGGAGTGTGATATTATGGAAACGAAATTCGAAGTATTTTTTTATTAACAATAACATGGCATCTTATAATCGTGCATGTCTATAGTGCGTATTCATAGTATTGTTATAAGCCCGAAGAAACTTAATACATGCATACATGAAAAACCCTCTCATACCAAAAATTCGAGGTCACTAAGTGTAGTGTTCAGTTTTCCATCCTTCTCAGGATCACCAAGTATGTGAACTTTTTGACGGAAGGTGAATGAGGATATTGACATTTTCATTCTAATTATTCAACTTATGTCCGAACTCCGAATATTATTACAATGACGACGTCGTCGGAGTGGTGTTTTTCGGTAGCGGGAGTCGAACTCAATACACGCACTTGCATTTGACCTTGAATGAGTGTTGTGCGAGGCCAAACAGAAAACCGTTTCCCGCGTTGAAATGTAATACTTTGGGTCGCACCAATAAGTGAAATCACACAGTCGCACCTTTGCACTGACGTCCTACACACATTCTTGAGATAACTTGCCTTGATGCTGTCAAAATTGTGATATTTCCATTTTTCCGTTTTCAACCTTGGCCATGATATGATTTTTTAAATTTAAATTTTTTAAGTGAAATAGTAATTGCATATGTTACGATTTTATTGATGACCTTCCTTCAATCAGTCTCAAGTCAAAATATTGTCATATTGCTTAATTATTTCGTCATTTGTTTCTCCCCTAATCCATCATTTACGCTTCTACAATGACGCAGATGTAGAAAATGTGTGGATTTTAATTTTTTTAATTTTTGGATTGATTTCCATAAAAGTGCAATCTTGATTCCATTATCGGATATAGTAAGATACAAATGTAATTAAATCGAGCAGCCAACAAGCCATAATCAAGCAATTCAATATGGAAATTGGCTATGTTTCGATTCGAATGCAAATCCATTTCAAACAGCAGCTGTATTTTGCAACTATTGATGTGTTTCTTTCCCTAGTTACGTTCATCGAGTAATAATAAAATTATTATTATGATTGGAATTGCGTTATGAAGACTCCAATATGACAATCTTGAGAAAATAGCTCGTGTTTTGTTTATATTTTGTATAATAGTTTGTGTGTTTTTTTTCGTTTGCTCTCTACCGGACAAAAACGACTGTTGTGGAATTTTCACGATGTATATAACTAGGAAAACGCTAAAGTCCCGCCACGTTGATGGATGAGCATTTAAAGTTTTTAGTTTGCGTGGGATATCTTTACTTTTGCAAGGGCTTTGTTTTGCTGCCTACGCATTGTAGGTGATTGTTGTCAAGTTTCTATTGTTTCTTGTCAATTGGTATTATTTACCGTAAAAAACTTGTATTAAAAGCTTTATTTCTATAGATTCTGTTAAACTTTTTCAACTTTTTCTTTCAAAAGGTACTACATCACCATAACCTTAATGTCCATGTATAATATGAACGTTGTAGCCCCACCCGTTTGGTCAGAATTGGCCCAAATGGCACGAAAATATCGCACAAAAAATCAAAAAACTTTTATTTCTATGGATTTTGGCTAACTTTTTCAACTTTTTCTTTCAAAATGTACTACATTACCATAACCTTAATGTCCATGTATAATATGAACGTTGTAGCCCCACCCGTTTGGTCAGAATTGGCCCAAATGGCACGAAAATATCGCACAAAAAATCGAAAAAAAAACGTAAAAGTACGATATTCATGAGAAATATTTCTTCGATAGTACCCAAAAACAATACAGCTCTAAGTTCAGAGATTTCGAAGGTCCCGTCAAATTTTCATCAAGATCGGGTATGCCGTTTGCCCGGTAGAGAGCGAACATACAGAAAAAAGGGGAAAAAAACAGCTAAATTTTTTGGGGGTCAGTGAAATTGAAGTCTTCGCTTCGCTCATCCAATAAGTATCGTATCGTAGTCACTCAACGGTTTAAGTATCGATGTGCTATGGAACACGGGAATTTATTTAAATCTATTCAAATCTACTTTATTTCCGATGTGTTTCTTTCAGGTTAAAGTTTGACCAAAACGTAATGGTTCCGCGTTCCCATGATAACATCGAAATGACTGCTCCGAAAATTATGCAATTTTGGGAGAAGTTAGATAATTGTATAATGTTTGCAACGTTTTGAACAGAACGTTAATTGTTTCACCCATTTTCTGCCAAAAAAAAACAAGAAAATACGTAAAAATTATAAAATTTGTCGTATTTCTTGATTTTTTTGGTGGAAAATTGTGAAAAAATTAGCGTTCTGTTCAATCTGTTGCAAACACTATACAATTATCTAACTTTTCCCAAAATTGCATAATTTTCGGGCCTGTCATTTCGATGTTATCATGGGAGCACTGAATGTCTGCAAGCGGTTAAAAAATGCGATTCTGCCTCCGACCGGTGGCGCATATATTATTGGATGAGCGTAGCGAGCGAAGCGAAGATTCCATTTCACTACACTGGAGAAAAAAATCCGGAATGTTTTTTTTTTTTTTTTTCTTTTTTTTCTTTTTTTGTCTATTTGTTAACACGATTCCGGCTGAACCGATACTCCGATTGCGATGAAATTTTATGGAGACCTTCGAAATCTCTGAACTTAGAACTGCACCGTACTAAAAATTGATAAAAAAATTATTTCTCTTGAAAATCGCAATTTTACGAAATTTTTTTTCTTTTTCTTTTTGTTTTTTTTTGTATTTTTTTGTGTTTGTTAACACGATTCCGGCTAAAACCGATACTCCAATTGCAATGAAATTTTTGGAGACCTTTGAAATCTTTGAACTTAGAACTGCCACCTTTTTGAGCGCAATCGAAAAATTATTTCTCATAAAAATCGCAATTTTACGATTTTTTTTGTTTTTCTTGTTTTTCTGTTTGTATTTTTGTGTGTTTGTCTAACACGATTCCGGCTAAACCGATATTCCCAAATTTCGATGAAATTTTCTGGAGACCTTTGAAATCTTTAAATTAGACCGACACGTTTATGGGTACAATCGAAGAAAATTTCTCATGAATATCGTACTTTCACGATTTTTTTTACGATTTTTAGTGCGATATTTTTGTGACATTTGGGCCGATTTGACCAAACGGGTGGGGCTACAACCTCATATTTCACATGGACATTAAGGTAATGGTATGTATTGCTTTTTGAAAGAAAAAGTGGAAAAAGGTGGCCAGAAATCCATAGAAATAAAGGTTTTAATATGAGGTTTTTTGAGGTTTATAATAACAATTAACAAGTAACAATAGAAACTTGACAACAATCACCTACAATGCATTCAAAAAGCACTTGCAAAGGAAAAGTGGACCTACAAAAACTAAAAACTTACAAAAACGCTCATCCATCAACGCGGCGGGACTAAAGCGTTTTCCTAGTTTTATCTATGATCGAGTACTTGGTCTCTTTGGCATATGAGCTACGTTTATTGACTGAGACGATTAAATGACTGTGAACTTGTTTATTATCTTCACCTACTGTTTTGAGTTTGGTAAGGTAAGGTGGTAAATGTAATTGTAGAAGTGCGAGTATTGCTAGTGAAAAATGTGAGAAAGTTTACGGCGTGTGAAAAAAAATTACGTGTGTGTGTGTAATTTTTACTCTACCTGTAAATGCGTATTTGGATACTATGGGAAGAAGATGTAAGTGAAAACTCTCAACCTCTCAAATACGAAACAAAATTCACACACAGCACAAAATTCTATCTGCAATGTATGTGAGGATCTGTTTCAGTGGCGTAGCCAGTTACCCAAAGGCCCGGGCGCAAGGTTCACTGATGGGCCCCCGTAGTTGCGTGGGCTACACGGGGTCTGGGGCGAAGCCCCAGTCGCCGGAGGCGGAATATTTTTTGACCATTTTTTGCTCAAGATAGCCTGTAGAGCGATCTAAGACAGGAACCGTCCCAACAACTAGGGTGTATTTTTGGACTACCGGGACAGATCACACAAAAACGGGACGATCTTGTTAAAACTGGGACGTCTGGTTACCCAATGAGCCTATGTTTATAACGATGCATACAATGCAAACAACACTAATTACGTGCCATCGCTGTCATATCGACAAATTAATTTCCAATGTATATAAAGACATTTTATATTTAAAAATTATGTTTTATAATATTGTCTTAACACATTTAGGACACCCTACATATAGTGGATATTCAGTCTCATTTGTAATTAATATCCCTATAACTGGACACATTGTTATTCGGGGCCTCAGGGGCGCCCCTGAGGCACCGGGCCCGGGCGCAGTCGCGCCCCTTCGCGCCATGGTTGCTACGCCCCTGATCTGTTTATTGTAAATAGCCATGCAGCACTATCCCCCTCCTACACCATACAAACGACCAGAACGCATCTTTTCCAGAGTAGATAACGAACCACCTGCACTCTGGAAGATCTGGCTTGACACTTGACAGTCATTCGACATCAAGTTCTCTGTCGTGTCAGTGGGTTATTCTCTTGTTCGAAAAGCTATGCTCTAGTTTACAAAAATGTATGGCCGTGTATGTATCAAATTTAAGTTTATGTAACCGTCCCGTATAATACGTGTGCAAGTGATGTTATCTGTGGTGTGTGTAACAATGCGATACCTAAAGTGATTTAAACCTCGCTACATAGAGGTATGTAGTAAAATCAGGTCCCTTTAAGGGACATTTTATGGTGGATTATGCTATAGCTGAAATAGGATAATATTGAATGATATGGGTTTAAAGTTAACAATAATTTTTCTTTTTTGTAGGTTTTGATGATTTGGTATCAAAATCATCTTCCTAATATTGATACTTTTAATAGCGAGGCACATGATAGCTTCTCGTTCTATGGCGTAATCGCTATGTACTTCATAGCTTATTGTTGAGAATCAAATTTATTTAGTATTCGATTTAATTTTTACTAATCTTTGATTATAAGTCCTCTTGTCTTCGTCATTTAAACGAAGTTTAATTTAAATTCTGTAGGCTGAGTACGATTGATTATTAACGCGATGTAAGAAGCGGGAAACAAACATATAGTCCGAGAGCTCGCAACATAAAGTCTCCCCCAATAGGGTACATATGGTTTGACCATTGGAATAGAAGCGGAAATTCAAGTGATATTCAAAAATGCCCGTCTTACAAGTCAACGTTGGGGCGTTTACCCGTCAGACGCCCCCAAAGTGGGCCCCAAAAAAGGTCAAATCTGCCCCTATTAAGTATACATGATTGAAACATAAGAAAAATTATAGAAAAAGTTATCCAAAATTGAATATCACTCGTCAGACGGGCTGCGATGGGGCCCTTAACCCCTCAGACTCCCCAAAGTGGGCCCCAAAAAAGGTCAACTCTGCCCTCATAAGGGGTACACTCTAAATTAAAAGAGCGGAAAAACACTCAAATCGAGTGAAATTTCGCTCCTTTTTTAGCTTGTATTTGCACCACTCTTTCTGAGTGACCACCACTCCTAGAATTGAGTGAAATAATTCCACTCAATTATAGAGCGAAATTTTCACTCTGAAATAAGGGTGATAATCGCTAATAAAAGATCGAAATTCACTCAAATAATAGCGATATTTTGGCTTTAAAGATACTCTCTACTCAGGCTATTAATAACTCAAACCCAAGCTAAAACCACTCAAATTTAGACAAACTAACTTAACTAAAGCAGCTGTATGCAAACATCACGGTAATAATAGTAGATGGACGACTGCGTTCTCTCTCCTCACTGTGGAGTGTGGACGCCCATGAAAAGGCATGCATATAATAATATGCATTATTATCTAGGCCTACAGCACATGATATAGGCCTACACATGAAATATTATGTTGTTTTCAACTAAACAATGAAAACACAATAAAACTATTCGTGCATATAGAAGTACAACAGATGTCGACATTTACCTTTTGCTTTTCGGCGTTTTCTGCGGGAAAAATGCCCTTTCTATTAGAACTTTGAACACTTCATCACTACACTAGTCACAACCATTTTTGCTAGAAGACTTACACTGGCAATGCGCACACGGTCACGAATTAACACACACGACGAGTTGGTTTCGCGATGCGGGCGTGGACAGAGGACGTTGATATATTGGAATGCCATCCCTCGTTTTTTGCATGAGTATATGAAAAGCAATCACCAGTGACATGTTTGAAACGTCCCGGGTAAATCTCTGCTATTCACCCCCTAGACTTGGCCCCGATCAGGACAATACAGTAGACATAAATAAGAAGAAGCCCCATTCATCCTTAGATAAATCTCAACACTATCCCTTGAACAAGTTTTATGCATCGCTCACTATTGACTAAACATCGTAACTAAAGAGCGGTGTCACACGGTCACTCAGCACATTTGAGCTAAAAAATGATCACCCAATACATCGAGGGGACAATTCCAGTAAAAAATGAGTGACGAACACTCAAAACGAGTGAAGTGACCATCCGCTCGGCGTATTGAGTGAAACAAACCACTCAAATAATTTAGCGTGTACATGATTCAAACATACGTCATTTATAGGAAAAATTTACTAGAGAAACGAATATCATTCGTCAGAGGGGCTGTTTTGGGGGCTTGACCGTCAGATGCCCCAAAGGGGCCCCCCCCAAAAAAAAAGTCAAATCTTCCCTCAATAAGTATACATGATTCAAACATACCCATGTTATTGAAAAAGTTACAAAAAAACGAATATCACTCGTCAGACGAGCTGCCGTTGGGGCTTGACCCGTTTGGTAACCCCCAAAGTGGGCCCCCAAAAAAGTAAAATCTGCCTCTAAGGTAACATGATTTTAACATAAGTCATTTTATAGAGCTGGTTACCAGGAAAACGAATATCACCCTTCAGAGGGGCTGCGTTGGGGATTTCCCTTTGTCAAACGCCCCCGAAGTGGGGCCCAAAAAAAGCCAAATTTTGGGACCTCATAAGGTATACATGATTTAAAAATAGGCATTTTATAGAAAAATTTACCACGGAAAAGAATACCACTCGTCAGACTGACTCTGTGGGGCCCTTACCCGACCCCCTTTCCCCCCCAAAAAAAATACAGTTTAAAAAGTTTTGTCTCGAATACTTACGAAATTATTTTGGTTTCAATCGGATTTGTGTGATAATATGTAGTCATGATTTTTAAGCATATTTGGGTCATGACCCCTGCAACTACCACTTTTTTCATTTTTTGGGAAATATCTAGATGGATGAATAAATCAGGATGACATGTTACACTTCGTCTCATGGTTATTATAAAATTAATAAAGGTGTTTGTATAGGGTATGGGTTTTTAGGGTGTAAACTGTAAAGATTTGTTTTAATTTAATTTTTTACAGATGAAGAGTTGTGTTTAATTTACTACTTGGTGCATGATACTATACGGATTCTGCCTTTTAAAGTAATCCCCTTAAACTATTGCATATTGTATAACGATACAAGAAAATCATTGACAACAATTACTTTTATCATATAAGTAATTATATCATAGTAATCAAAAGGTTACGTAAATAATTAACATCATATGATAACCTATTAAGCAATAATCTTTAATATGTGTTGAATCATGTAAATAGTTTTTATAATTTACAAACAATTGAGGGTTAGAATAATTCAATTGGTATGTTTCCAGACCATCAAAACTTCCATACATTCGTTATCACCGTTTTGGTTTCAACTTTTTATCATAGTAATCTTCAGAAGTAATCATCATCAAGAAAATAAGAATTTGTAATGTGTGAAATCATACAAGTAGTTTATATAAGTTACAAACAATTAAAGATTAGAATATATAAATTGGTTTGTTACAATTAACTTCAAATATCAAAACTTCTATCACATTCGTTATCACCGTACGCTTGTACGCTTTAACATTTTATTAGTTATCATCATCATATCATAACATACGTAAAATCTTTAACATGCGTTGAAAAATGCAAAAAACTTTTCATAAGTTAAAGACCCAAATTTAGGATAAGAATAAATAAATTGTTCAAATATCAAAAACTGTAATCACATTTGACATCATGTACGCTGCTTCTGAAACATCTATGTCATCATCCTCATCGAAATCCTCTACTTCTAAATCGCATTGCATAATCTCATCAACTGACAAAGGGTACAGATCATCCAGGAACCATCTTGGTCTGTATTTAACATCTCTATATATACATAATGGATTTTTTTAAATTTCTGTCTATGGAACCAATTTAACAGCGTCATAGTTGCCTATACAATAAAACCAAGGTGGCTAAGCTCGAGAAAACCAGGCTTTGACGCAGAGCGCAGAGGTAAAATCTGGATCACGTGGAAGCTCTATCGTTGGGCCTATCGGGTTGTGCTTTTCACTAAAATGATAAGAAAGAATGGTGTAATAAGGGGGATCTTGGCACATTTCTAAATATTGCTCACTTTTCTTATTAACTGACCGTAAATATACACCAAAACTGTTAATTTGTAGTAATTACTTTTGTGTAGGGGGACAAATATTTGAAATCTCAAAATGTGCTTAGATAGCGACACACGCTCATCCTTTCTGAACAGCCTCCCAAAAATGCAGATTTTTGGATGAAAATTTAAGGTAAAAATCGGTATGTTCTGTATGTGAAATTAGCTTGATTTGACGATCAAGCGTGTGTCAAAAGGGCATTTATCATTTGTAAAAAAAAGATGGCCCCAGCTTGGCAAACAGTCTTAATGGGAGATTGGACATCTTTGGGGGCCAAAATTTGGAGGTAACCTAACAAGTCAAAGCTCCAACGCAGCTGTCTGACGAGTGATATTCGTTTTCCTCGTAACTTTTTCTATAAATGACGTATGTTTGAATCATGTATACCTTATGAGGGCAGAGATGACCTTTTTTGGGGCCCACTTTGGGGCGTCTGACGGGTCAACGGCCCATCGCAGCCCGTCTGACGAGTGATTAAATTTATTTTTGGGCTAACTTCTTCTATAATTTTTCTAATGTTTCAATCCCTGTATACTTAAAAAGGGCAGATGTACCTTTTTTTTTGGGGGGGGGGGGGCACTTTGGGGCATCTGACGGTCAACGGTCCAAAAGCAGCCGTCTGACGAGTGATATTCGTTTTTCTGGTAACTTTCTCTATAAAATGTCGTATGTTTGAATCATGTACACCTTATGAGGGCAGAGTTGCCCATTTTGGGGCCCACTTTGGGGGGTCTGACGGTCAACGGCCCATCGTAGCCCGTCTGACGAGTGATATTCATTTTTGGCTAATTTTTTCTAAAAATTTTTTCTTATGTTTTAATCATGTTACTTAATAGGGGCAGATTTGCCCTTTTTGGGGGCCCACTTTGGGGGAGTCTGAGGGGTAAACGCCCAACTTTGACTTGTAAGACGTGCATTTTTGAAAATGACTTGAATTTCCGCTTCTATTCCAATGGTCAAACCATGGAGTTATCTAGGTGCCCGTTAGGGCGCCGCAGCCAAGCCGCGGTACGCTACACACTCAAGCACCTTATACACCAAGCAGAGTTGGGGTAAATTTCGAGGTGTTACCCAGCCGTCATGTAAACGTGATGTGAACTTGAAAACTATCACAATCGAGGGGATTTGGGTACCTGACAACACATGCCAAATTTATTGGGTACGATTATTCCTTCTTGGTGAAAAATGGCTTGAAACATGCTCAAACACTTTAAGGATGTAGCTATGCTAACTATGCTATGCTAACATCTAATACGTCGGCCGCGATTCTGACCAGACGGGTGTGGACTACAATGTTCATTTTTAAATGGACATTAAGGATATAGAAATATAGTCTTTTTTGAAAAAAAAAAAGTTAAAAAAGTTTGTTGGAAGGCTTCCAAATAAAGGTTTTAAAAATAAGCCTTAAACACTTGGCATACAATCAACAAGTAACCATAGTTATTTGACACTTGTTGACGGTATAAGCAGAGTTAGGGGGGAAAGTGCGATACGTAAACAAATAGCGGACATTTAAAATTTTTCTTCTTTGTGTGGAACGGGGAAAAGGTGTCATTATACCTCATAAAACAAATCAGAAACCGCCCCTGGCCTAGGGCCCAGATGTGGAAAATTATTTTTAATGCAAAAGTGTAGGTCAAAATTTCCTTTTGGCTATAGGACTAGAAAAAATTCATACTTACATTACATGTTTGACAAGCCTAGCCAACCTATCCCAAAGCACAACATTGTTCTGATAGAACTTGCTCAACTGTTTGTTTACATATTGCAACAATCAAATCATTTCATACAACTTGTCTTTCGATTGGCCCGCGTTTATAAAGGCACGCCATCTAGAAAAATATAGAACTTTTTCGAGCTCTTTGCTATACGCAAATCTTTTAAAGTGTTTGGATTTCGTGATACTCTTTCAACCATATACATCCTAATAATTGGGTAGACCAGCAGTCGGTGGTCCCCTTCCGGGGACAATTAGAAGCCATCTTAAAAAAGACAGTTTAAATGTTAATCAAATGGGAGCGATTTGTGGCCAAATAGTTCTCAAGATTGCCGCCAGGTTGACAGGTAAGCATACTAGCCTTTAACACCAAATGATTACTAAATTCCCTTAGCAATCACTTCGTATTGTTTCTTTTGTTTAATACCATGCTGCACAAGCTAAACCATATCAAACAATCCAGTTTAAAAAACTTTATTGCATTAAAAAAGCATAAATTAAAACACCAAATCGCCATCTTGAAATGGGCCGGTTGAGTCTTCAATTGCTACGCTCGCGCCCCGTGGGGAGGTATAGGAGACTGCTAATCTAGCTACATAGGGTTTAATATCAATGCTTTCAACTCAAAACCCATGACGTTTTCCCCGATACCGTCAAGAATACCAATTCCTTCGAAAACGAAAACGACTTCGTTTTCAAATTGCGTTTTCAACCCCATCTTTCCCCCGAACTCAAGAATTTGGGGTCCAGTCCTTATACCGTCGTTATACCATGGTTATACCACCTATACCCAGGATGTACATGAATCCGGGTCTTTGATATTTTACATCCTATATTGTTACTGCTAATACCATAGAAATTTAAATCAACTTGATAAAAATATTATATTTTAGCAAATAATTTTGTAATGGAACTTGGGAAAAAATAATGAGATCACACACATAACAAAAAATTGTAGAAATACAGCCAAACCTTACACACTCAAAAGGAATGAGATCTAAAAAAAGGGCCAAGCTCATCTACCATTCCACATAAACGTACAGTGTCCCATAACAGCATCCTCGAAAAAAGCTTGGCAAAATAGAATTTGCATGTTATTACGTTTAAATTAATTAGAAAAAAAAGAACTTGGATAAACTATTACGTTAAAATTTAAAAAACGCAAATTCTATTTTGCCAAGCTTTTCGAGGATGTGTTATGGGACACGTACGTTTATGTGGAATGGTAGATGAGCTTGGCCCTTTTTTTAGATCTCATTCCTTTTGAGTGTGTAAGGTTTGGCTGTATTTCTACAAGTTTTTGTTATGTGTGTGTAAATAGTACTGGCGTACTGGAGGCGCAGGTGTGTGGTCGGCGGTGTACAAGTTAGCACTTCAAATTGGCAGACATTTTGATTGTTTACTTGGGTAACCAAGGTAACCTAGGGCCTACCACAGTTCATTGTAGCAAAGTTTAACCTGCTAGTAGTGGTTATAACAATCAAAAATGGCAAATAGGCTCAAACAAACAAACACGATCGTGGACGTGCTGTTCCATTTGAGCTAGACCTCCTCTCATCCAACTCCATGGTCAAACCATATGTACCCTATGAGGGGAGACTTTATGTTGCGAGCTCTTGGTCTAATATCTTATGATTGCAAAATGAATTGAATTTGATAGTTCCTAACACTGCTTATCTTCACCTTGACATGGATGCCACCATTCCACTTGTGGTCTCCACATTTCCTTCAGTCGTAATTCAACAATAAGTCGTTCAAGACAAACGCAGTACCAGGTTACATTTTTTTAGTTTTTTATTCGTTGTTTTATTAATTGCCTACTCGTATTTCCAGAATAACGATTAATAGTGTCCTAATAATAGGCTATGTGTAATAAAATAATCATATTCTATTGGGAATGAGAGATAAAAGACGTGCGGTACAATAAAATATCGTAGACAATCGCGAAGTGATTGTGTTTGAAACAACTAACAAGCTACAATTCACTCATGTAACTTCGTGCGGGGTCTATGCGCAGTGGGACCCTCTCTGTCAGTCAGCGAGTGCACAGCGTAACACCTTTCTCGGGTGACTGTGAGTCATATAGCTCGCCCGCGCTGTTATTGGCTCAAAAAATCTTGATTGGAATATCGCTAGTCCTGCCTTTTGAGTCGGTAAAGCATGCTCTCTCTCTCTCTCTACGTAAATTCCCACGGGTTTAAACAGCACTCTTAACAAGATATTACACTAATTACTTATTTTTGCATATTCTGAACATAGTTATAGGCGAAAAAAATACTGTAGACACGTGTAAGTGTTACAATGTGTTACATTGTTACAATGTTAAAGTCCTTGTCAGAGCGATATGTTTGCTGTTTTTTCTTTTGGTTGGAACTATTTCATTCATCATATATCATTCACTATTAAATTATTTGTTGGAATTGAACCATACCATATATTTGTAATTTAACTATTTTCCATTATATTGTCATGTTCTGTATTAGGCACGCAGGCCTAGAACTTCTATGTACCATATACCACTCTTCGCACATTTCTGTAGAGATTTGGACTTTTTGTAAAATTGTCTATTTGAAGAATAAATCTTATCTTATCTTATCTTATCTTATCTTATCTTATCTTATCTTATCTTACATAAAGGTGCTTATGTCCAGACAAAGTCTAAACTGGAGTCATGAGTCCTAAACTAGGAAAACGCTCAGTTGGACGCGTTGATAAGCGAGCACGTGCTAAAGCTAGACCCAGATTGCACATATTTCAAATTATAAAATTTTTGTGCCACGTTCGCCCCGTGG